>OMNW01034568.1:6987-25295 GCA_900303245.1 Selene dorsalis | reverse complement strand
GGGGACGTCAGGTGTGTGTGTGTGTGTGTGTGTGTGTGTGTGTGTGTGTGTGTGTGTTGATCCACAAAATGCAACAGCCTGGACAATGGTATCAGGAAAGAAGACAAGCCTCCATCAGATCCCTGATCCTCATCTCCTGAGTCAGTATCCAGTGTTGGGACTGGGCATCTGCCAGCTGTGGCATAATGCAAGCCTCATTAGGCCGTGGCATCAAAGAGATTGGCAGTGCCCGAACGACAGAGTGTCGCTAAGACACTTCATTTCCTCTGAAATGCAGCAGGTGTAAGATGAGAACAGAGGACTGATCTCCATTACAGGCTAATGAGGAAGTCAGCAATACTCAGACTGATTCAAAGTGTGCTGTGCCACAGCTCCTTAACATAGAAATATCTTTATTTGATGAGCAACTGATATGTCAAGTCCAGTCCACCATGACTCAGGAAACATGAGGGCTTGCTCTTTAAGCGCATCACATCAATATAAAGCAGGCATCTCAAACTGATTCCACAAAGGTCCATGTGGCTGCAGGTTTTTGTTCCAACCAAGCAGCAGTCTTCAGACAGTTGATTGGTCAAACTGTGTGTACTTGACTGGTTGGATCAAAAACCTGCAGCCACGCGGCCCTTTGTGGAATCGGTTTGAGATGCCTGATATAAAGGTATCTGTGTTTGTTTTTCTTATATTCATTGTTAACAGATTTGTAGTTCAAAGACTTTAGGCCTCAAATACTCGGAGCCACACTCTTTTGCTGGGAGACAAAATGTATATAAACCCATGGCTGAATATGCACCCTTTACTTGTGGGTTAGGGTTAAAAAAGACCAGCTGTTCAGAGAAATTACTGAGCCTTTGATGAATGAAACTACACATCTGTGACCTGTTCACAAATCTTAAACAGGATTGGTCTAAATATCAGACAGTCAGGAAGTAGAGAGAAATGGACAAATAAAAATAAAAGAATACGTCAGCCTTATCTATCTGTAGCATTTGAAACAGAAATCAAGTTTCTATGCTCTGCCACTGGCCTTGCTGTGAATGGAAAACCATGAAGATAAATGTGGACAGAAGACACACATTACCTAAACTGTGAGACTTCTGTTTGGAGAAAAACACTTACAGTCTAATGTAGTGACATCAACTAATTATGCCCATCTGGCTGGGGCTGATCCGACCTCAGCCTACATTATCAGATCAGTGTGTGTGTATCTCCAGGGCCACGAATCCCGTTCATGATGCACAGGTGATCAGCCCATCTGTTCTATTCATACCCACTGGAGACAGGTCACAGCCACAGCAAGGCATTACAAGTGGACTGATGATCACCAGGTGCTCAGATGCTATGCAGGAAAGGACTCTTTAAATATCAAATGTAGCAGAGCGATATCACCAAGAAGTAAACGTCTCACACCAAGATGCTTGAAAGTCTCAAGATTCACTTGTGTTCACTTTCCAACCATCAGCCAAATACCCGATGATGGTTGAAATGTTCTAGAGGAAGAAAATGAAAAAAATATATTAATCTCAGTAAACTACCCAGGCTGTGTAGGGCTCTTGAATGTGTCCACATGGAGCAGTGATAAAAATGTCCTGTGGATATGGTTTGAAGATAAGGACTGGCAGGCGCCCAGCTCAGCCCAAAAAACGACTGAGATTCCTCAGAGTCCCACAGACAAGTTAAACTCCTAATTTCTCCCAGCAGCAGCAGCATTATAGTTAAGTGCAGATCCCAGACATGCCAGATAAAACTGGATTCTTCATCCACTTGTTTTTGTCACACAAAAAAGGAGAGGAGGAAAAGGGAGAT
Source organism: Selene dorsalis (assembly GCA_900303245.1). Lineage (NCBI taxonomy): Eukaryota > Metazoa > Chordata > Actinopteri > Carangiformes > Carangidae > Selene > Selene dorsalis. The sequence continues at coordinate 23,492 of OMNW01034568.1, read as the reverse complement.
GGAGATGAATATAATCTACAACTATGCGTCCATAGTTGCTGATTGACAACTACCTGCCTTTTAGCTCTGTTACCCATTTCAGTAAGAGAGCGCTGTGCTCCAGTTACAGGGGGGAGTTAAAAATAGGCCTCACTCAGTCACCACTTAGCCTGGCAATGTGGAGAGCAGATTGTAAATGAGCACAGTGAAGTGCTTGAATGGCAGGCCTTGTCGCTGGCTCTCTAGGCTCTGACACGCACACTGAATGTAAAGCAGCAGCACACACTGCTAACGACTGACCAGTAAACACACTTATCATGTATTAAGGGTCTTATGCGAGGCAGATAAGGACAACAGCAGCTCTGTTGCTGTGTGAGAGTGTGAGAAGAAATTATACTCACTTGTATGGTTAGACAATGGTTATTCTAATGCACTGACACTACAGCCTCTAATATAAGCTCTTAGCTCTTTGCTTGGAGACACATGAAGCAGCTGAGGACCCGTCATTCTCTGAAACACTGTTTGACAGGTGATGAGCTCCCAAAAGTGACCGACACACCAGTTCTAGACTGACGAGCTGGTGGCAGAAAGCCTTGTAGGTGAAGCATTGTCTGACACAGAGGGGAGAATTGGCTCCTCTGGGCGATAGAGAGTGTGACAGATGACTGCGGGTCTCTACCAAAAAATGAAAAGTCAATTGCAAGTGCAACACTGACACATCCCACTGCAGTCTCTATTATATTCACAAAGCCAATCACACATGTGAGTAAAAGCTGAATTCTTCAACACAGAGAAATTGACTCATGCGGCTTTAGTATCTTTTCTTCATTTCCATACTCTGTTGTCTCATCCATGACCTCAAAACATCTTTTACATTTAAATCAGAGGATATAAATTCATGTCACTCATTAACTGTATGTCAAGTGTATGCTACTGATATTGACTCACACCATTATGCCACTCTGCCTTCATGCACTCTCTCCATATAGCATTGTCTCTATATCTAAATAATTAGCTCCTGCTTATGCATAGCCCATTAGAGGGAAGATCAATACCCTTGCTCGTTCAGCCTGTGCTTCATTAAGCGCACCACGAGGCATCACTGCGACAGGGCTTGAAAAATGTGTTGGCAGCACCAGCAGCCTCCCTCCTCATCGACTGCGCTCTCAGGGTAGAGCCACATGTCTCCAAACACCCTGCATCAGAGGCCGACAGCAGCACATGTTTTACAGCTCGTGCTAACCCACAGGCTCAGTCACACTGAATTCTGACCCCGCAAGCTATGAAGACAAGATTATACAGTGATTATACTAATGAAACGGATAGTAGTGTGGAAGGTCACAGTATAAAGCACTTTTCCTGCAGCCATGCTTAATGTTCCTGCAAATTCTATAGTTGTTCTAAAAAAGTACTAAAAGTTCACCAGCTACATAAAATAAGAAAAAGTCTGTCTAGGCCTTTAATGTCTAAGCAACTAAAGTCTATTGTTTTGGCTTTAGAAATGTGGTGTGTGTGTGGGAAGGTGTGAGGTCATGTCAGGCGGTGGCTGGTGGGAAAATGTGACCTGAAGTGTGACCCGAAGAGTCTGTTAAGAGAACCAACCTGTTCCTGTGCTGCCATGTGGCCTGAAGTCGCCTGAGCCACATGTTGTGCCGCAGGCTGAGCTGATGCTCCTCTGATGTCTACGTACAGCACTGGGATCAGTGTTGGATTACAAAACGGATATCACCCAGTCACTGAAATCCATGTCCAATATCCTGCAATGACTATACACTTGTGGTCTGTGGGAACCTATCCATCCGAACCGACTCTAATGTTCGTTTTTGCCAAGGCACAGTGCAAATGTGTAAATATGCTGCCATCCTTACCCTTTCATTTTACAGAACATGGGTGTAGTATGGTGTAAATTCCATTTCACAAGGTTTTACCTCCCTGCCAAAAACATAAATATGTGACCGCTTTGAATACCGGAGACTTTCTGGCCTGAAAACCATCAAATGTAAACATAATTAAGGCCAATCCAAAAGTGCACCTGTCATCAAGAAGGAACACGATCATATTCAAATCCTTATTGCACAGCTTGTTTCTTCCAGATTTGGTTGCCATTTGTTTGACAGAGCTAGAAAAGAACATGCAGCTTTTTCTCTGCTGTAAGCTTATAAACACATTGTTTGACATTTTTTACATTTTCAAACTTGGCTTGAATTACATTTGTGAATAACCTCTTTCTTCCTTTTACCATGAAAAACATGGCATTTCTAAGATTGTGCAGACTGTAGACAGTGGCGACATGCAAATTTGTTCAAGTCAACAGGACTAACATCTCGACAGGCCCCTGAAATTGCCAGACAGATGCTCTGATTTATATTTGAGACGGTCTAAAAATATTCTGTGGGAATGTACGGTAGAAGCAGGAGGCTGATGCAAAAATGCATGTTGTTCCTCTCTGTTCTGTCCTCTCTAGCTTCAGCTCCACACATCTGAGCCAGCACTCTCCAGTTCCACCTGCCACCACACCTCAACCCATGCCACATGAAAGCAGGCTGCGCGGGCAGCTGCTGTCACACTCCCTGTCACCCCCTGCTGAGAGCCGAGCCTGTTCTCAGCCACTCCAGACACAACAACATCAACTCCACACCAATCACTGCCAGAGCTGAGCTGACGTTTTTCTAGAGTCCAGGCTGAAATTTGACATTCGAGCTACGTTTGTGTACGAGCCCCTTTGAGCCTTTACTCAATGGGTGAGACAGCTGTACTGCTGCTATTTTGCACCATCCTGAACAATTGTTTATGTTGCTAGTGCTTCCCGAAACCAGGTGCAGCTTCTGACTACTCAGCAGTTTCTTTGAGATTCCTGCTCCTCCTCTTCCCCCTCCCTCTCCAGGAAACTTTTCATTTGCACTTTCAGTCAAATCAGTCTTGCAACATTGTTGATGTATGTTGTAGCTCCTTCTTTGGTTGTCTCTGTTGTTCCTGCACTCAGACTCCTAAAACAAACCCCCAAAATAGCTGTCGGTTACCAAGGCCACCTCAAGACCAACAAAATGCACAGCTGATTTCTTGCAGGAATGACTGTGGCCGGCACACCATAACTATTGGATACACTGCCAGCATTACAGTACGATTTATCACATTGGAGAAATACATTTTACTTTTAAAGTATCATCAATATGCAAAAAATTGGTGAAAATGTGTAAAGTTGGAGTAACAAAATAAAGTATTTGCAATTAAACTCAACTTAACTAAGAGAAATTTCTCAAATCAGGGAAGAAAATTTTGTTCTGAGGGAAAAATCTGAATGAGGTCTCCGGGGGAAGACCAAAGAGTCACCAGTAACATTCTTCACACACTCTCACTGGGAGCCTCTCAATTTGCAAACGCATTAGTGCAGGCAGACATATTCTCATGAGGGTGAGGAGCACCAGGACCTGTCGCAGATAAGTGCTGCCACCTTGAATGATTTCATTAACACAGAGCAAGACAGACTAAACCTACGGGCATGTATTGGAGGGGCTTTAACCTGCCACAGTGAGACGATGCAAACGTGTACATCTCCTCAGACGACTTTCCTTGTCACATACTGAATGCACAGACTGAATCATGGCATCATGCGTGGGGTTTGGTTTGACAGATATGAATATGCTTTTCGCAGGTGTCTGTGCAGCACTTGTCAACTGCAGCAACCTGCTTTTCATTTTGCCAAAGACTTTAGGCAGATTAAAACTTCCAGTGAGGTGAATCTAGCCAAAGGGAAAATCTGAGATGATGCAAGCCGACATCTTTATAAAACACACGGCAGAGGAGGAAGTGCAGGATCAGAATGTAAAATGAATTAAGGAGGGCAGTGAGTACAGTGCAGGGTATGGCCTCTTGTATAAAGGTCAATAAAACAAACTAATTGATATTCACATATTATCCTGCCCGACATTCAGTGATGCTAAAAGCCAGTGCTCTTGTGGGAATAATGCAAAGAAAAACATTTTAACTGTTGCATTATTCAGCATCTGTGGGCAGAAAGGAACTGAAGTACAGTTTCAGTCAGAGAGAGGGGAAGTGTCCTGCAACACTGGGCCGGGCAAATATTCAACTGGAACTTCAACATGGCTCAGTTGGAGCTGTCTGGAAAACTTGTTGCTGCACATTTACAGGCATTGTTCTTAACACAACACACAGCTGGACCCACTGGGAAGGATGGCACCCTGAGTGGTGCAGTTAGTAAAATGACATAACACCCTGTCATGAATGTGTTCACATCTGCCATCAAGTGGGTACTGAACATGGACATTTTCCACCACCTCTGCCATTTTAAAGCCATTATCTTCAGAAACTGGAAGATAACAGAAAATTAAGGGCAGTAGGTGTCAGTCTAGACTTGGAATTTGTCTTTTTAAGGATGGTGGCACTGCTGTCAACAGGGAATACCATTAAAACAATTTGAGGGCTCAGTTGGATTTGGCCGGGTGGCTTGTAGTTCCACAGCAGTTTAATCAGTACTTGAGCAATTATTCACACTGCTGATTGTGCACATGGTGGCAGGGGTAGGGTGCTGTGCAACAGACTTTGGGAACAGCAGAGTCTGCTGTTCATGTCAGTTCTGATCAAATGCTTATAGGCTGCTGAACTAACTGGTTGCAACTGGGTCAGTGAATTAGATCACTGCAGATTAAGAACTATCTAACCAACCAAGAACCAACTGCTTCTCATTTAGAATAAAGCACCATTGAGTGGCAGTGAAACTGTGGTGCAGCATCTAAGGATGTTTTACTTCACCACTGACTTGGCTTCAGGTCTGCTGGTATTTTACACATTAGGCACAGTATAATTTGCCTGAGTAGATAGTGTCTGAGGTCTTAGCTTGCATTAACCGTTTTAGCAAAAGGTTCAGGCTCGCATTATCTCATCACCCAAGATGGATGAATTCACTCAATTCCCCCGAGAGAAGCAGCAAAACAAACAGAAAACATCCTAATGCCAAAAGAGATAAGGCAGGATAAAGCTCCTTCCCTGGGCCTTCAACTTGTAGCAGACCAGAAGTGCTTATAGTTTCATCTACTGCATTACCTTCAGCTCTGCTTCCTCCTCAGCTCTTTTTTCTTTCTTTACATTTTTGAAACAGTGGGTCTTTATTATATCTGACAGAGGTAGACAAGAACATTTCCAGTTACCAGTTGACAATTCTTCCAGTTGGTCTTGTAAAAGGGTTTTAAGTATGACCCTCTGAAGACTGAGGTTGAAGTGGTGATGTTAGCTTTAACTCTACTGTGCTAGTTGTGAACGTGACTGTAATCTGTAATCACAACAACCGAGTGTAGCCTTGTTGTGCTATTAGATCACTTTCACTTTCACTTTCCTGGCTGTTGCAGGACATTTGCATTCAGATTTTGCTGACAGAGTAGAATCCATTCTTTCCTGTATCTCTGCAATGTTTTTTTCTACCCTATAATATTTACACCCCCTTGCTGAACAGATGGAAGATTTACTTTTCATTAAATTCTGCCAATTTTTGTCTTCAAACCAGACTTTGCTCATTGTGACTCAATTTTAACTTGATCAGTCTACAGCACTTGTTTGCCAAAACCATTAGCTCATAACCCTAACCCCAGATGTTGCTTTGCAGATTTAGAAACCTTCTTGTTGAGGTCATGGTCAAGGTTTCCTTCTGATGTATTCCCTTTTAGACCCTCTTTGTTCAAGCAACACTGCACAGGGACTCACTCCACCACCACTCCTATGCCAGCTAAACCCAGCTGCAGCTTCTTTCCAGTCATCTGGGACTTTTGCTTTGACTTTCTGCCCAGCAGTTTTTATATGAAGGTTTCCTTGGTCTTCAAAATCTGGTCTCGACTCCCGCAGTTTTCAGATCCTCAGTCGATTGCTTAGCTCAGAGCCCACGGCTGTTGAGTGTTACTGCGGAAATTATCAGCTCTTAAATTATCATCAGCTGAGCTGAACTTCTAATGACAATTTTTAACCTGCCTTACAAGTCCTAATAAGTCAATTAAGGCCTAATGAGTTAATGAGGTTTTACAAGAAGTCGGATGCACACAATTACCATAGAATTATTTTTTAATGTTCACACAATAAAAAAAATAACATTTGATGACAGTCTGTTTTTAATGTCTGCTGAGTCTTCTGTGTTCATCTTTTGCTGCTGGAAAAGGGATATTAATGCTGAAGACTAAATCCACTCCTTACACTTTTTTTTTTTTTTTATCCTCAAAACTCTTTCAATGCAAGTATCGCCCTTACCATCAACACAGCTTGGTCTTGTGGGGAAATTTAAAGCTTAACACACCTGCTGTGCCTGCTAACGCTATCATTTGCCAAATCATTGTTCAGGAGAGAGGTTTAGCAAACCGAGACAAGAAGCAAAATAAACCAAACCCAGCCTCATCCTGGAAGAGATAAAGTAGCACAAAGCCAAAGCATGCAGACAGCTGCTGAACCCCACTGCACACTGCCCAACTAAAACACTGACCACCCAATTAAAGTGCTTGACTGACCCATATCACATTAACATGTGAGAAGGTGCTATGTAAATAGCTCTAATAAAGCCAGGGAACCACTTTGTTATCATTGCAATTACATCCACGTCTGCTTTTTGTGTAACACTGACGATCATTGTATCTGAAAAAGTGAGTGAGAAGAAAGACAGATCCAAAGTCAAACTTCCTGTTCTTGTTTTCCAGTCAAAGATAGAGCAACTATGACTTCATCAGACAGCACTCACATAAACTGCAGGGTTTTTGTGAAGAATTTTGCACTTTGCTGTGCCAAAGAAAACAGTTTGACAGAGGAAATCCACAGCTCAGGGCTGGCTGGCTACTCTCCCACAGAGTCCTGTCTATGTCACAGATGCCGTCAACAACTTCCTCTGGTGATACATTTTTTATTGTGTGTCAAATTGTGTAATAAAAATAGCACAGCTGGGTGAGTGGGTCTCTTTTACTAGTCTGAAAAATCAACAATTGCTAAATAAAACAACCCGTAAAGTCAATTCAAAGCATTACATCGCAAACACAAAATGTAACCATATTCATGTTCAGATCTTTAACAACCTTCAAGATCCAAACTCTGGGTGTTATTTCTCTCTACATGACACTCACACTATATTAGGAAGAAGTGGACCTTAAATCCACAGAGAATGGTGGAAGCCTGAGGGCTGGACACATTTGTCCGTTGTGAATTAAAGCCAATTTAAAAATATCCCCACTGCCAACCATGATGCCATTCTTTTAAATAGGTGTATGACACAAGGATAAGAGTGACTGACTAGAGCACAGTGGTTCTCTTACTAAACTTAGTGAAGCTTCACCGGGCTTTACTTTCTGTCTCTGCATTCTAAATCTATTTAGTCCAGCATAAATCAAAGGGTATTTATACTTGTCTATTTTTTTCATATGTGCTTTGGAGCCAGAGGAGTTCACTCACTATTTTAGATATGAAAGTTGAGGATGGAGAGTGGGTGAAAGCTAAAAAGGTGAGGCTTGTGTGGAAAGCAAACAGCAGCTGATGCACGACACAATGGACCACTAAAGGTATAAAAATAGATTTTTCCTGCCTTTTGGGAACTAAACAACTTACAAATATGAAGGAAAAATGCACAGATCCCTGAATTCCACAGAAAAATACCCAAGTGTATTGAGATTGGGCTGTTGCTGAGTAAATTTGTATGTAGGTTTACAAGCAAAAAAGACCATCTCTATCTGTAAGTACATGGCTTTTGGCAGGTTGGAGCAGTGATAAATATTAATATGAAACTGATGTCTATTCATAAACTGTCCAGAGAGGTGTGAAATAAGAGCATGTGACAGACGCGACAGGATAAGGTCATCTCTACACTGAGGTACAAAGGGAATGGGCAAAAGTCTAACATAACAGAAACTAGCCTGGCTGGAGCCCCATGGATTCATAGCTTCAAAGACAAGTGCAGCCACTTGTATTTATAGACACGCACAGTATACAGATATACTTTAGTTATTAGTTTAGATTTTTCGGCAACTTGGGGCCAGTAAAACAGGATGGAATACAACACTTAGAGATTATTAATTTTTATGTTGCCACGGCTGGACATGTGTTAAGAAACAGCTGGGTACTGCAACTCCAAAGAAAAATCAACTGGGATTTTAAAGCTCTGTCACTGGTCAGCTGTCTGCTGCGTCAGGGAATGAGCCTGATGACAACAGTACAGCTTTACACAGGAAAGGTGTGGGGCAAAAAACCAATGTGACAAATGCTAAAAAGCAGAGGTGTGGATTTGCCACTAAGAGCATAACATTTGTCACATAGACAGTTATCTGACATTACTACCTAAATGATTTCCCTACCAAAACTATTTTAAGCAGAATAATTTGAGAGATGCTATCACCTCTTCAATTTCTTATCGTGGCTTTAGGTTCAAAATGTTGATATGTGTCAGCCTACAGGAGCTGGATGGTTGAACTCCATTACACAGATGAATGAGTGGTGGCTTTGTTTGATGTGCCCCCTCATCTCCACAGATCTTTAAAACCACATACTTGAAAAATGTGGCAAAGATGCGGAAGACCTGCCCTTATAATCACAGAGTTTATCTGCCTGTCTTCCTCTGCGTCCCAGAGATGGACACAGCCACACTCTTGTAAACACATGAGCCTCAGCTTGCTACACACTCCTTGATCTCTCAGAAAGCCACTCCAGCCGAGGGTGTTAAGACACAGAGCTCTGTTTCTACTTATTACCAGTCATGGTCTCACTCTGGCAAAACAACATGAGGGGAAACAGGGTGGAGACACCCATGGAGGGAGAGGCTGGAGGTCTAAATTAATCCCACATGTTCCCCAAGAGGAGGCTTTCCAGGCGGCCTCGGTTTATTCGGCTGGTGGGAGGGCAGTGGAGTGCAGCAAACTCTGAGAGCACCTCGCTGCACTTTCCCGCACTTTTCACCCACACACTGCTGTGCAGTGAATCCACATGTATTCCTTTACCTCAACTATGGCATCGCAAGGCACAATTTAGTTTCTTTGGCAAGCACCAGAACTGCAGAGAGCTGGAGCTTCAGAGAAACCAAAAGGGTTTAAAATAGACATAGAGAAAGGAGCAGAGTCACGAGTTGCAGTGGAAACAAAAAGAATCTAAACGTTCCTCCAGTTCCATTGATCTGCAGCCTAAATTACACATTTGGAGAAATTTAAGACATTTCTTCCACATTCTTCAAGCCTTATAAAGTTTGTTAATCCATGCACATTACAAAAGTTCAGCACTTGGCAGAAAGATCATGGACTAATTTTATAAAGCAGTGACTTCAATTAAAGCTCAACATGTACTGGAAATATTGTGGTAAAACAAGATGCACAACTCCTAATCTCCTGCTGTTGCACATTAGGACATCCATGCCTCTATTAATTCATGATAAGTCATGCCTAAGTGCAAGCAACATTCTTACCCTGTTTCTGACAAACTGTCTCATGAAAATTCGTTTCTGCCTGAAATCAGGACGCTGTTGCATCTATTTAGATAACTCCACAAAACATGAAACACACTGGTTTATTTGGAGAAATTATGTAATACATCTATTTTAGTTACAGTAGTTTTAGGATTCGCCAACAAACTTGTAATATATACTGGCGTTTACTTGATCACACAGGAAACTGTTAGTCTTTTATGCAGCCAGATAGGCTTATTAGCTATCAAATATGATCATACAAATTACAGAGGAAACATATCAGGAAAAACTTGCTTCGACCTGAAGCTTAATGTAATTTTGGCTTGGCATCAGTTTGTGTTTGTGCGCCATGTAGTGTAGTCCGCCCCGCTCAACCATGCATGGTAGATTGCCAGGGAAGAGGATCTGTCAGCATTATCTTAACCTAGTTGTCGAGCAGTGACAGGAAGGCTGGGTGGAATAAGATTAGATGACCTGGTCTTTTATTCTCTGGGCCTCTTTCACTCATAGATACTGACAGAGGCAGATCACTTTGACTGTATGAAAGCTTAGCGAGTCGCCCGCATGAACTCTGATGGTGGGAAGCCCAGGACATTTTTGTCCACAGTACAAGTTTAGGTATGAGCCACAGGTACAATGGGTAATAATAATAACAGACAAATGACATTAACTATTTTATTTTCCTGTGGTTCCATTAGGCGTCATTCAAGAACGTTTGTTGGGCTTCAGTCAGAGAAGACACAACAGCTGGACATACCATGCCTCAACAGACAGGCTGATATATGATAGTTCCCTGACGCAGTGGATGGGACTGATTTGTGTGTGTGTGTCTATTTTGGAAATATTAGCTGTTTGGTAATGGTTTGCTCCAAGCCAAAAATGTCCCATTCAAAAGTCCCTTAAGAACTACGCTCATCATTATTAGATCAAGACATTTGTCAGAAACTCACATTTGATCCTATTACTGTCAAACCGTTAGCAGCTAAAAATATATGAGTAATGGAGTCCAGATACAGAGCATGAATTTCCACTGGAGTAGAGACACAGGTTCCCCAATTTTCTGCACTCTTTGCAAAGAGTCTTTGGGGTTCAATGTGAAACCAAGATTACGTCTGTTTGCATTTCAGAAATATTCACATTCTAAATTAGCTTTTTGTGATGAAGGTGAGTACCTTTCTGAATCCAGAAAACATTCATAGTATTCCAGTAAAAATGTTCTGTGCTTGGCCTTTGTGTTTAATTTGTTTCAAAAATCTGACAACATCCAACAGTACACCATGAAAAAAAGCATTGACAGTAAACCTAGGCATGCTAATACAGAGTTCTTACTTGACCTAAAGTGCCTAGAGCTATATGATATGACTGTTCACCGCCTTGTTTTGCAGGCAAAGAATTCCCAACTTTAATCTAAATGTTTGAATCAAATTGGTAAAGACATGGCAGCTACACCACATGAAAGGAAAATTTAGGACACTACCGAAGTCACTAAGATCCATCCTGTGGAAACCATTAATACCTGCATGTAAATTTTCCTGGCAAGTTTGTACCAGAGTGGTGCTCCAGCCACCAAGATGTCACAGCAACATCCCCAGAGCTATGTCAGTAGCATGGTGGATATACAAACAGACACACAGATTAGGGTCAAAGACCCCAATCTGACAGAAAATTCTGGGGGACAAATATAGGAAAGTATTTTATGCTGATTATACGGTAAATTGTTCAAGCCTGTAACTGCTATGTTAATTTAGTGAAAACTGACAAGTTCAAATGAATTCTATTGCACTGACCATGTTCTCATTTAGGTACTTGCTGGAATTCTCTCAAGGACACCTGAGTCCCCAAAGCCCCACTAGCAGCAGAATATGTTGAGTTTCAGTATCAATGTTCTACTTTATAAATGGAAACAACACTGTGCTGATTGATTTAAATAGAAAGTATCTCAGATTGGAGCTTCATGATGGCATCAAACAAACAGAAAAAAAGGAGTTATGCTGCTGAACTGATGAAATCACAACTTTGGAGGATGGAAAACAACACAGGAAGGGAATATATTTTAGTCTAAATAGTTCATAGTCAGTGAGGTCAAGCAATTATTTAACCATAATATTTCAGAAAATGGACACAAGGTTTTGTAGCAACCACATAATGGAGCTGGTCTGAACTTTGACGCTGTGAAGCTGCAGAGACGCAGGACCGGTCAATCTGTAATAGTAATGAAGGCTGGAACTATGCCTTGTGCTAAACCATAAACCATAATGAGAATAAAAATTAACCATAAACCACCACAAACACTAAAATATCCTGTAAACGCAATACTGGCTCTTAAAAGGAACAATAAGGCTCCTGTTTTAGTTCAAAGTGAAATAAGGGTCCTTCTTCATCCATTACTACGTGCTCTTAAGTACCCCCTGAGAGCAGAAGTGACAACCCTGCACTGCAAGTGTCAATATCCAGGCCCTCACTCTAATGTGCTGATGGAAGAGGACCTACAGAGGAAATTACATTGTTATCTAATCTGACAAAGATAGGCAGGCCACACCAACCTGCTACTGGTTTTATCCATGCAGAAAATAATAACCATAAAGCAGATTAAGTAGATATCTCTACAAACCAGCAGACTGTGACATGTGGACTTAATGAAAAGGCCGAGGGGATATTTTGGCCCTGGTGAGCTTGTACGTCTATCTGCTACTTTTAGCCATGTCAAGATTATCAAAGTTTTATCCTCTGTGTGACACGAGGAAGGGATAGCTCCTTATCCACCTCAGCTGAGGGGCTGAAGCCTAATGCTGTGACAGTGTGTGAGGACAGAATAGTAATATCTCAGCAAATGTTTCAAATGGAAAGATGGGTAGTATGTTGAAGAGGAATATAGTGATGAGCTTGCCTTAAGACCTGTAATTTACTAGTCTCATGGGAATCATGGGATATTTTTTGTGAAGCTTACTTGCAGATTAAAGTTGTGCAAGCATGTCAGACAGCTCTGTTCACTTGCTGTGCATGAGCATCACAACAGGGAGGCTGGGATTCTGGTTTCTAGATTTTATTGAGCTATTCGGGCATAATAATAATAATAAAAATAACATGCTGGTTTGTAATTTCCTTCTTCGGAGACACACTCTGCCCTTGCAACATTTATGCAACATCATACATTTAAATAAACAAACTAAACCCAAATCAGACCTGAAGCCACAATCGTCACATAAGAGGAAGGCGAACGGGCTCTAATGGACACTAATACCAAGCAGTGAGGCATTAATGATCACAAGCTTGTTAACCGGACCCCTTGACAAAAAGACGACAGCGGCTCAGCATACATAATCACACACAGGATGCAGATTAGGATCAATGAGCAAACACTTTAGACTTTCAATTAATAAGAGACTGAAAACCGTAATGTTACATACAAGTGAAGAGGGAAAGGCTAATGCTTAGAGAGGGCTGTGACCTCAGAGTGAGTTCACCAACCCCACAGGACATGGCCACATTAAAGTTCTCAGTAAAATAAATTACAATTAAGATTTTTTTTTATGAATCCTATTCTTTCAAAATGATCTAATAAAGGCTTTTAAAGGAACCCCAGGTGTATATCTCTAAAATTAAGAAATATTTGCAACCAAAAGGTTCAACTTCAGATTTAGAGAAAAATAAAAGACATCATTATTTTGTCCTTTGGCTTGCCAGATATTGGTGAGGCCGCCACATTGTTGGCTACAACCAGTTTCAACAGTAACATTTTGGTTGTGTCTCAGTCTTTAAATGCTTGTTGAATGCTCCCTGAATCATTTCCTGCTCTTGTACCGTGTAAACGAGGTAAACATTTCCTCCCAACACAAACATTTTGTAAAACAGAGGTTCTATAATGCGTCTTGTAAAATGGCTCCATAATGAACATATAGTGGTGCCATATACTATGTGTACCTACCAAGATATAGAACCTAAAAATGCTTAGCTTTTGTCTTCACAGTGTGATAGTCGGCCCCCTCTTCCCCATCTTTTGACAAATCTACATGCTCTCCACTAACAGATCGGAAATACCTTTAAAAAAATATCTCTGCAAGAAGTTCAGAGTGGTGCACAAATGCAAAACAATGCCTGCTTCAGGATCTAAATGAAGTCTGATTCAATGGATGTACAGTGAAAAGGAGGAAACAGATGTGGAAGCTGAAGATTAGATTCCTGTCAGGCCTGCTCTCTTGAACAACTCTGCCCCTGCTACTCTGCTAATACGCTGGCTTCAAATGCCACCACTGACTACCTTTCTCATAATTCAACCCCACCCAGCAGAAACTGCTGAACACAGGTTTTCTGTAGGTGATCAGTCGATTGATCCACCCATCATGCAGACACTCAAGTGTGGACTGTTAGGCTTGGCAACAAATTTGAACAGCCAGTCTGGCTTTTCTCTCTCCAGAACAGGTTATTCATTTGGCACATGGTCAAGGGCAGTGATTAAGCCATTCTGTAGACTGTCTTACTAAAAAGGTGGAATGAGGCTTGTTCAATCTAGCCATAAAGATCTAGGATAAATTTAGACATAGTGAGACTTCTGAGCTCCTGTATAATAGGATCTCGTTATAAGACCCAGATAAGGTTGGAATAATATTATGATGGCTAAACCATGACTAAAAGCTTAATTTATCTTCAGTATTTTTTATGATGAGTTGTGGTCATCTTGTGAAGATATAAATAATTCTGCACTAATGTGTTCTAATTCAATCTCTGTGGGAAAGACAAACTGTCAGGCGTCAGTAAGCCAAACACAGTAACACACCACGGGCAGTGTGTGTGTGTGTGTGTGTGTGTGTGTGTGTGAGTGAGAGAGAGAGAGAGAGAGAGAGAGAGAGAGAGAGAGAGGGAAATAAAGAGAGAAAGCCAATGCTGACCACAAGTCTCATCCTCTGTTACACCAAATGGCCTGCTGGCAATAGTGAGACCTTTAACACACTGTGGCCTAGGAATTAAAAACAAAAAAAAAAGATTTGTGTCCCTGGCACACTGCTGTACGAGTGCAAAGGAAAGAGTGGCATAGTTCTTTTTGTTTGTATGTTTATTTTAACCATTGCTTGTCTTACTTTGTGGCTACCATAGAAAATTGATAACATGATAATTGGGAATTTTCCTATTGTTGCACTCACTGCATGTTATCCTGGTCACGTGACTTTAGATAAAGGTGTACCACCAATAGGTGGCTTGTGCTGTAAACGTGGAGCTTGCACTCCAGTTCCAGATGACAGATTACTGGGTTCAACATAATGGACGGAATGGATGTGTGTTTGAGAATGAGGAGGCATGGCCTAGTTTGGACATACACTTCTCCCCGGGGAGCTCCATTATACACAGCTCAATCCTCTGGGCCTTTTACTGGGAAATAAAGGAGCAACAGAGTAAAGTCTTAATCCTCACCCTTGAACCATCTGCCAGCAGATGAACCTTATAAACCTTATAAAGTATAGAGTGACCTGAACCCCAGCAAAAGAAGGATTACTAATAATTGAAAAGATATGAGCAGCAAAACCCCTGACTGTACCGCTATTTGCAAACAACATGGCTGAATGGCTAAAATTGAACCATAATATGTTTATTCAAAGCTCTACACTATGCACAGGGAGTGCTGGGATTGTTAAAGATACAACCTACTGGCACATCCCACAAACACCATATGTTTCCTTTAGTCTCCTTCAGAGTGCAAAACCACTAAGGCTGCTGCTGAGACGTTTTATGTCTCCATACATTTCTATGCCCGTGCTGCATCTTGCCAATGTTTAACTAGAATGTGATATGCAGCAATTAATAATTGGGGAGAACTAGCCCTACAGTTCTTAGTCTAGATCAGAGGTCCCCTTAATGATTTCCAGGTCCCCTCAAATATCCCTGTGGATGTGAGACTGAACATGACATTGATTTCATTGATAATCCCTTCACCTGGGGAGGGTAGCAGTAGAGGAGAATGGATGTGGGAATGGTGACTCAGACCAGAGATATCAGTCTCTCGGCTGTCAGCATCCACAATACAGCACCAGCTCTGCATTTAAGTCACAGCTTTAACTTCCTTATCAATTACATGAAGGGGCACAGGATGAAAGCCTTTCTACTTGGGGGTCCTGGGTATGACTGTGATGCTGGTTGATAGGCTCTGTGTAATCATCCAGATTGCAGCTGGTGTGGACAGCCCAGTGTCACCAGATTGTCAGAACACTTGAGCTGAATTATAATCTGTTTTTGAGAGAGTAAGGACCTGTTGGCTTCAGTCAGGGGCTGAAGGTTAACCTCAGCTGATCACATTTTCTCCAAAAAAAATATTGGATTAGGGTCCACAGCCAAGGTGGGGCGTGGTAGTATATGCACTGAATCCTAGGTGGAGACTCCCCCACTTTGAGAACCCCCCTCCCCATAATGATCGTAACGATTCTTGATAAGTGTTGTGACACTGTGACTAACCCAACTGAGCGTGCACGAATCAAACACAATCGCCCGGACACAGCCGCCTGCTGTACGAATGCAACCATTTTAATTGCACCTACAACTGCCTGCGGCATTTCTTCAATGGAAAGTGAGTAACTACGGCCTAAACTGTGGTCTCGTGCACGCCGCATAGCATTTTTGAACTTGCATATCTTACTGGAAGTTTGCCCTGCAGGTAGACTGTGGCTGGATGGTCTGTGTGGGGCTGCACAGGGAGGCAGCATCTGAAGGCTGCTCTTTACAAACGCATTTCAGACCCACTGCGAGGTTCCCCGTTGGGATAGATACACTCCTGTAAAAACCACTTATTCCACCTAAGTGACTGAATCCACCCGTGCAAACTTCGAGCTGCGATCCACTCTTGTCTGTGTAATCTCAAAACACACCATCTACACAACCCCCGGCATGCACAGAATAAGAAGAAGAAGCGGCGCAAACTTACGTGAAAACGAAAAATAAAGTGGTCGAACCGACAAGGAGTGTGGCAGCAGTGGACACTGGGATGTATTTGGTGGGTTTAAATCTCTTTCCAGCGCTGTTGGGCATTCTGTAATTTCCACATTCCTCAATTATTTATTCCGATTGGAGTCGCATGGAGAAAATGATCCAATGTCCTATATTTGGTCTTTCAGTGGCA
>OMNW01034567.1:95815-147466 GCA_900303245.1 Selene dorsalis | reverse complement strand
AATTATAATTATGTTACATTATATTATCTATATCATTCCAAGTGCAAATCACAAGCGTAAACTATTGATTTTACTGACATTTATAGCTTTTGTGTAGCGATAAATAACTATTATTAATCCTTTGAATCATTGTTATCTCAACAAAAACAAATGTTTTTACATGATCACATCATTAAATCATTGTATTGTTCGGAGTGTATTCATAGTAATTTGAATTCTTTTTAGTTCAACAGTGAGCAATAAGTACTGTCATGCTGAAAATCTCTTTCTGTTTCTGAGCTGTGAAATTGTCCCCCTTTCTATTTTCTACTTCTTTTCAAATGTCATATGATACATTAAGTGCTCTGACTGTGGTGTCATGACTATAATAATATTGGCTTTATGAAAAGCAAAAATGAGCCATTTCAGGGAGGCCTCTCAGCAAGACAGTGTCAATTAAAATGGACAGTTTGCCATTATGAGATCTTGGCTGTTCGTCACAGTTTGGACTAAATCACCTTGCAGCTGTCCAGTCATGGGTATAGACTAGTGCTGGGATATAACATAACATATTGCTTTAGCTTCCTATTGTTAGGAAGAGAGGGTGAGTTCACATGATTAATTCATGTGCACTCAATGATTTCTGATTTTTAAACATTACCACGGTGCTCCAAGTTTAACCCATCAAAACTCTGTTTTCTCCCTTAAAATTTGGGAAAACCATCTTCATTATATTATCCCATAAACATGTATTTTCACATTTTTCCAGCATTAGGTTCCACTGACTGATCCACCACTTATGAGGTTAAATTAATTATTTCCAGCCTGGGGGGTCTAGGCCTTCACAAAGCTGGGAATATAATTAAAAGGTATCGGAAATTAATTCTGGTTTCTGTTACAAAAAACGTAGCACTGCAGGACACCATGAAGATAACATTAGGATTTTTATAGGGGTACAAAATACTATATAATATATTTACCATTATATTCCATGAATGCATTATATAACCAACTGTAAAAAAATAAAATGGATATAAAATGACATGATGATGTTCCCTTGAAAAGGTCTGAAGCCAGGCTTCAGTATTATGCAGGCAAATCTGAAAATTCAGGAAAAGGAGATGGCAAGCTTATGGCAGCTCGCCTTTGCAGCTTATAGCCAACATGAATGGAGGCAGAGTGACGTCATGTGACTGTGTGTCTGTTAGGGGTGGGGAGCACAGCAACCTCAGCCTCTTCTCTGAATCTGTCACACTGTAGAGAGGCAGGAGGCACCATAAGGGCCTTTAATGATATATATGCACATCTCCCACTGCCTTGCAGTGTATAAAATGCATTTGTGTTGTCTGATGAATAAGCTTGGCATGGTTCTTTACATAATGAAAGCTAATTAGTTTATGCTGCAGCATTCATGCGGCTGCCTTTGATAGGTCTGCCAGATGTATCAAGGACTGGTAGCAGGCCAAAGAGAGACAGCCTTATTCTGCTGAAAGCCTCTCCCTGCAGTCTCGCAGGTAGGTTATGAATATTTGATTTGATTGTGCTTTGTTTATAAAATGATCACATGTGCTGTAATGTGAAGTTATCTTTTATCTGTTTGATTGTGTTGTTATTGATGTGACATTTTTCTGTCTCTACTGCTGTGTGGGCTTCAAGAACAATCAGATCAGGACATTTTTACTGAGAGAGAAAGCATGAAATGGCTTTAAAATGATGTAGGTGTAAGTTTAAGAGAAATTACTGTCACGATGATGTGTTACATAATATGCTGTCATTTGCATTGCTTCTGCATAACATGTATGTATAAGTGTCAACAAGATCACAAGTATTTGACCTTAAACGACCAAAAAGCAGACTCTGTGACCTTGGCATATGCAGCATGCAGATGGGCAGTTGGGCCTAAACAAAGGCCTCAGCTATTTCTTAATGACATTGTAATAATGGAAAAAATGAACCTCTTAAGAAAAAGATGTGGGATTGAGACCAGATTATCAACACAATCCCAGGCAAACATTTTCCACTCAGTGATATGGTCCTACGATTGCACAGGCCTAAGACAGGAGCAGTGTACATATTCAAGTCTTTATGATATTCTTCACCCACTCATTTCCTTTCCTCCCTCACCATCTCCCCCACCTCCCACTGTCTCCATCTCCCTCTCTCTCCTCTTTCTCTGCACCAGCTGCTGCTGCTGCTCCAGAGCCAGAGTGGAGAGTCCCTTCACCCCCCCTGCACAGACAGAGACAAAAGGCCTGATCCGCCTGCTGAACACTGCCCCCTTTCTCCAGCCGTCCCTTCATGCACGGCCATAGTGGTGGCGGGGGCTTCAAGAAAAAAACGAGGCCTGGACTGGGACTAAAAATCTAGGACTGACCCAGTGAAGGAGAGTGGGAAGAGGGGGAGGGGAGGAGGAGGAGGAGAAGGAGGAGGAGGATGGGGGCTGGTATGATTGGGGTTGAGTAAAGGCAGGTGCTGAGGCCTCTCCTGGAAGACTTTTTTTTTCCTGAATATCTCTGAGAGTGGAAAAAAATCTGACAAGGGTATGCCACATTTACCTCTATATATGCATGAACGCGCATGTTTATGTTTGTGTCTCCGTGGCCGCATATGTGGAGTAGGGGTGGCATGTGTTTGATGGCGATCTGGGGAGGGAGGTGCATGAATGGCCTGTGTTTGCCCATGTCAGATTGTCTGTGTTAGGTTTCTACATCTATTGCATTTATATCACAGTGCTGGGGGGAAATGCTACTGAGGGATGCATGAAAGTTTTTAGTTTTCAGAGGGACTACCAGTGTGTCTGGGGTGAGATCACTGTGGGACCTGGTTGAGAAACAGGCCAAGGTAACAGACTGAGCTTCCACTGGCAACATGGTTACATAAACCTTCTTCCTCTTCTCAGTGTATTAAGTTAATGTTATCATCAGTGATCATTTTGCACCTCATTTTAACCTTATTTCCTTTCATGCATCTATGTTTGTTTATATACTGTCATTTTATTCACTACTGTTTTGTTGATTTGTATGAAAGTATAAGTGCTCACCCAGACATCATCTTTTTGCACACTGTTCTATGTATTTTTGTGGGCAAATTTTTGGGCAATGCATGCGACGACACTAAGGAATCTCCTTTCACCACATCTCCATCTGTCTATAAAATATTATGTATTCTTGTTCCACTGACTCTACATGACAATATTCATGCAGTTTGGTGAAAAATGTCACAGTGTTTCTTGGGAGGTGGGTACAGCGCTTCTGCCTGTGTGTTTCTGAGGCCGTGCTGCAGCACAGGGCTTTATGTTGGGTGACCGGAACCAGCTGAAACCGGTTTGAGGCAGACGGAGGGCTGACAGGAACAATGCCGTCTCTGTGCTCCACTGAGGGATAGAGATAGCCCAGGCTACTTCATGGCAGCCCTGCACAGCTCAGCCACTGGCTACCATGGCACAGGGACATACCCTGCTACGGCTGCTACTCGCTGCTAACTGCTGGCTGGATGTCGGTGCGCTGCTCACTGCGAGGAGAGCAGGGGAGATTTGGGAAAGGACGAGGGCAGGGGGACGTGGCCAGCTGGGAGTCTGTGAATCTGAAGCCTAAAGCCTGCCTCTCTCTCACACAAACACTCAAACACACGCACGCACGCACGCACACACACAAACAGGAGCATGATCTATCCGTCTGTTTGCATGTCTGTGTGCTGCTAGTGGTGCAGAGAGTGACTAAGGAGGATCCTTACCAGGACCACCACCACTCACCAGATCCATGGATGTAACCTGACCCTATATTCTGGGCCTTTGCCTGGTTGGGAAGAAACAGGACTTTTTTTTCCAGGCAGGGTGGGGTGGATGGCTTTTTGTGGGTTAGCAGTGTTGTGACTGTGTTTGTTGCAGGATGGAAGGAAGGAAGTTAAGAAGGTTTGGCTAGTGGCTGGAGAGGGACGGAGGAAAGAGGGTGAGGAGTGGCTGTTTCACTTGCATGCTTCCACAATTGTTATTTTCCATTCACTTTACTGAGCTTATAGTAGCCTTTCACACACAATGTGGATTTCAATGCATGTGTATTAAACGGCTATTGCCGAGAGGGGGGATCTGTGTTGTGTTTTTCATTTTTGTCTGTCTTTTAACCTTCATTTCCTTCCTACATCAGGCTGCTCTGGCTGTCATGGCTGTGACTAGCTTTTCTTTCCACCAGGCCTTTCTCTCTCTGCTGCAGCTTCACACAGCTCAGCAGCCATTTTCCCCCTCTCACTGCATTTCTCGTCTGCTCTCTCCCTATCATTTCTCCCACTCTCTATCGTGTATTTATGCTTACTTTATCATTTTACTGCTCCTATCATCTGGATTGAGATTGGTTACATTTTGAAATAAGTGAGTTGTAGGATTAGGTTCTGTGTATGTGCAGATGTGGTTGCCATGCATTTGGTTCAATAAGCAGCAATGATTTAACTGCATGTACAAGCAGTGCAGCTCCATGGCTGTCTTTTGTCACCAACTCTATTAATACAAACAGACATTTCAGTCCCATCATAAGTAATTGGCAGTGCTCATTTTTCCAAAAAAAAAGACTGTTTTGTTTTGTTCTTTTTGCAAAATAACACACTGAAAACAAAGTGTTTTTCACAAAACTCAGACATTTTCCATATAGCAGCGACAAACCAGGAAAGTGGTTGTTTCTGATAAATAAATATTAACATTCAAAGAGTGACCATCTTTAGATTGTCTCCTTTCAATATTGCCATATTAAAAGCCTTTCCTCTGGTTATCATGTTCATATTTACAATTCATATCACCTTCAGGTAAAGTCTTGTTTACATGTTATATTCATCCCCAAACCAACAGATGGCCAGACCACTAATGGGAAAATTAATGAAATTGCAACAACACTGATCAGTACTGTATTGATCCAATCCTGCTCCTGATATATTATATTACACAACATATATGCAAACGCAGGGCCTCTTCAAGATAAATGTATTTCAATAAAACACTAGTATACTATTATTTTTCTCCTCGATTTTTTTGCTTTAATTATAGCAATGCTGAGCTTGTAGATTAGCCCCATGTAATGTCATCAAAATGTCATATCCACCCCCCATGAGGACCAGCATGTGGTTCCAGGGTATTTCTCTCGGAAGACAATCAATAAAGTCACCTTCTGTAACAACAAATGTATATAATTGCATGCACTTGTATGTGCAGAATATGTGCCAGCTGGACTAATTTTTTCGGGAGAGCTTTGCATCCGTGTGATGCAGACCTTTGAAGGAGGAGGAGGGGAGAGCAGTCAGCTCAGTCTGCTGATGAAAAATCAAGCACCAGAAAGCAGTGTCTAAGTCATGGTAAACATGGTGTTTGACAAGGCTGTACTTTGGTCACAACAAAACTAAAGCTTGACTGATGACATACAATATTAAAATCAAATACGCTTTTCCGGTCATGATAAACCCTTTTTTTCCTGTCATTACTGCATTATAATACATATAGATCCATTAATTAGTGCATATCATCAGTTGGATGTGTCAAAGTCTTTCATTGGTCATTCTTATTGGGAGGAAAATGTTGTATCTTAACTACAAGCTAGAAAATATTGCCTGTAATACCACATGAGTTACACAGACAATAGGTAAATTGGGAAATAGGTAAATTAAAGCGGCAGGTTTCATGCATTACATTGTGCTCCAAACAGAATGCAATAGCAGAGGTCTGAATAGAATAGTGACTATTCTTTTATAAATAGCTTCATGCATTTAATGCTTTAAGAAATGTGTTGAGCAGCTGTTTCTATTATAGCCTAGTAAATATGAATGCTACTATTAATAATGTATACTGACTGAAATGTACAGTAGGCATACTCCTCTCCACATCCAAAAATCCCAAGGACAGCAGATTTCCCAAATATCCTCATGTCACAATCCGATCTTCATCAAAACTCAATAGCTGAAATACTATTGAACAGGATGATATTACAAAGGCCTCAGTCTCTGTTGTGCATACCTTGATGAATTCAGTGTTACTGTGTTTCCAAATTTTGGGGTGCATTAAATACAGAACTGCTTTGCAAAGTATCACTGATAACTCAACATAAAATGCTAACAAAGACCGTGTTAAAAGTTTTCATTCCAAAATGTAAACCCTTGTTCAGCCTGCTGAAGAGCTCACCACAGCTTGTGTTATGTTATGCTATTATGTTACTAATTTCTTTTTAATCTGTGCTCCCCAGGTGACCTACTTATTAAAACAGGGGAAGGACCATGGGAGATATGAAGACGCCAGACTTCGATGATCTGCTGGCGGCCTTCGACATCCCCGACATGGTGGATCCTAAAGCCGCAATTGAATCTGGCCACCACGACGAGCACGATGGGCAACTCAAGCATCCTGGGGGTGGGGTGACTACTAATGAAGAAGAGGTTCATAATATGTCAACAGGACACGATGTTGGTGTTAGTGTCATCGTCAAGAACATCAGAAACACAGACAGTAGTGAGCACGGTGGAACCATATCAGACAAGGATGGACACTTCCACTCCCATCCTCAACATCATTCTGTTGGAACTTGTAATGGACTTCAGAATGGTTTCTTGCCTAGCATACCACCTGGTTCTTACAGTAAGAATGGATGGAAGGGTCCCAGGGAGGAAGGACAACCAGTTAACAACCCATCATCTACTTTCAATCAGTTTAGCCCAATTTCCAGTGCTGAAGAGTTTGATGATGATGATAAAATTGAGGTAGATGACCCCTTGGACAGGCCGGTTGGTCAGACATTCTTTAGGTCCACTACTAAGAGGGAAGACCAGAATCCCAAATCTCCAATAGCAGTGGACGATGTATCCAAGCCCAGAGCAAACAGAGACCAAAAACATGATCAAAACAACAACAATAATAATTGCAAACTGGAAGGTTCCAAGTCTAACTATTCCCCTCCATCAAGTTTACCTAAGGAAGAACTCAAGGAAACCGTCTCCAAGTTTCATCAGGACGATGAAGAGTCATCAGGGCTTGTTAATGTGTCCAATATGCCCCAGGGCAAAGCCAAGTCCTCTGCTAAGCTTTCTTCTTGTATAGCAGCGATAGCAGCCCTCAGTGCAAAAAAGGCTAGTATCCCAGACTTGACCATTTTAGATTCTCTGACAACACAAAAAGAATCCATCAAAGCCAGTGAAAATCCAAGAGTTCCAGAGAAAACACAGGAGCATGAGTCAGCCTTGGAGTTTGCAAAGAGGCTGCTAACAAGACCACAAGACAGCCCCTGTAGTTTCACCAGTGAGGGCAGCAGCAAAGGTTCCCCTGCCTCAAGCACAGACATGACCCCCGTCATCCCAAAGGTCAGGATCAAAACAATCAAGACCTCATCTGGACAGATCAAGCGTACTGTCACCCGAGTTCTTCCTGAATTTGATCATGAGGCTCTGAAAAAGGGTGAAAGTAGCTCATCTCTCATGGCAACCACCAGTGCAATCTTCTCGTCTCCCACAAGGTCCTCTTTGCCAACCACAGTAGTAGCCACCGCGGGAGGGCCTTCAATTGAAATAACCAAGCAAATGACCATTAAACCTGTAGCAACAGCTTTCCTGCCAGTCTCTGCAGTCAAGACAGCTGGCTCTCAAGTTATCAATCTTAAGCTAGCTAATAACACCACAGTCAAAGCAACAGTCATTCCTGCTGCATCAGTGCAAAGTGCCAGCAGTGCCATCTTGAAAGCTGCTAATGCCATCCAGCAACAAACTGTCATGGTACCTGCCTCAAGTCTGGCAAATGCCAAACTTGTTCCAAAGACGGTCCATCTTAGTAACCTCAACCTTCTGCCTCAGACTGTGTCCTCTACTCCCTGTGATCTCCAGCAAGCCCTGTCCTCTTCCAAACCAATCCAGCAAAAATCACAAGTCAAACAGCAGACAATTCTTACTGGCCAGGCCTCAAAGAAAATCTCGAGGGTTCAAGTGTTTGCTAGCTCTCAAAGCTCTGTAGTGGACGCCTTCAATAAAGTCCTGAGTAGCATAAATCCTGTCCCTGTGTATGTTCCAAACCTCTCTCCACCAACTTCAGCCTGCATCTCTCTACCCTCACGTGGCTACAAGTGCCTGGAGTGTGGGGATTCATTTGCTCTTGAGAAGAGCCTGACACAGCACTATGAGCGTCGCAGTGTGCGGATTGAGGTCACCTGCAACCACTGTGCCAAAAGTCTAGTGTTCTACAACAAATGTAGCCTCTTGTCTCATGCCAGGGGCCACAAGGATAAAGGGGTTGTTATGCAGTGCTCACATCTAATCCTAAAACCCATTCCTGCAGACCAGATGATAACCACGTCATCATCATCATCATCGTCATCGTCATCATCATCGTCATCATCATCTTCCTCGTCGTCATCATCGTCATCAAGTCCATCAAACATAACTGGTTCCACTTCCACTTCCCCACCCCAAGCAGCCACAAGTCAAACCCAAGGGAAAACTGTTGTCAGTGGGTCCCAAACTGCAGTAATCTCAGCTCCATGCAGTGCTCCTCTGGTAGCAGCAATGCCCTTGGAGGATGATGCATCAAAGCTATGCAGGCACAGCCTAAAGTGCTTGGAATGTAATGAAATGTTCCAGGACGACAGCTCGCTTGCCATGCACTATCAACAGGCACCAGAGTCCAGTGGGCAGGTATGTGAACCATATCATAGTTCACAACACACATACATACAATTTAATTTTTTTATCTAACTACTGATTACAACAATATCTATGGTGGGGAGATCTTTTACACAATACAATTTAATTTGCTGCTGCCAGTTACAGAAAATAACTGTGCAATCAAAGCAGCAAGAGCCAACCAAAACAGTTGGGGGAGATACAATTTTGATTACAGCCATTTACGTTTGGAGGGTCCACTCATTCAAAACACATAATGTATCACTTACTTGAAGTGTTGAGAGTTTCATATGCCAAGGTTTTGAGAGATTCTCTGCTTCAGTGCAGTACATAGTTTTTATTTGAACTGTACAAGTAGAGAATAATTCCAAACATCCATTAATAATTAAGGCTTGCCTTTATGTAAATACATGGGGATGTCTATTGACTTTGGAAAATATCATTTTTTACATCTTTGAAAAAACCTATCAATTAAGGTAGACAAAGGTAGAGATAAGATGTAACCAAGAAAAAATGTTGATTGGCTGATGTGACTCTTTATTTTATATGGAGGAATGGATAATAGTTTGTGTAAAACAGGTTAACCTTAGCAAACAATCATTTCAAAGTCATGATAACACAGCTGATGATATTTTTAATCTTCTCCTTCCCATGTCAATAGAAAACATGTACTATTTGCCAGATGCTGCTCCCAAATCAGTGCAGTTTTCTGTCGCACCAGCGAATCCACCAGCACAAGTCCCCTTATATCTGTCCCGAGTGTGGTGCCAGCTGCCGATCTGTCCACTTCCAGTCTCATGTCACCAAGAACTGCCTGCATTACACCCGGAGAGTGGGCTACCGGTCAGTCTACTTCAACTGAAATCATAAAATTGAACAATGGATTTTAGCCTAAGCTGAAGGAGAGTTTCCAAAGTTTTAGAGGAAATATATTCAATTTTAACTTCTAAATTATTTCTTCTGTTAAAACTTTTTTGCGATTAAAAAAATCCAGACAACACAGTATCCACTACTGAGAAGCAGTTTCTTTTTTTCTTTGGAAAGTGGTCATACTCTGATTTAAATGGCTGTTACTTTTCTTTCATTTGCACCATTTACAATGTCATTTCTAATTACACTTATTAGTACATTATCTTGCCTTAGCTTGACAATGCCATATCAGTTAAAGTGACATGATTCACAATGAAACTTGTGGAGAAAAATGGACAGTGGCAATTTTTATGTGGAGTCACCCAGGATAAAAGCCATTAAAATCTAAACACCCAGTGCCTGATCAATTATAGTTAAATTATGACTCTTGTCTTTCAAAATGCTATGAATTGGAGACTGCTTCTGCATATTAATAATGACTCATAAGAATGTCACAAATGTAACGTACTTGCATACTTTTGTCAGAGGAATGAATTAAGCTGAAATGAACTAATCTAAAATCTGATTGTCTAACTCTTACTTCTTCTCCCTCTGTCTTTTGTCTCCATTCCCTCTCCCTTCAGTTGTGTACACTGCAGTGTGATCTTTGCTGATGTTGCAACTCTAAAGTCCCACATCCAGAGTACTCACTGCGAGGTCTTCTACAAATGTCCTCTCTGCCCAATGGCCTTCAAGTCTGCACCTGGTACACACTCCCATGCATATACACAGCATCCAGGAGTGAAGGCAGGAGAGCCCAAGTAGGTCTTCACATGCAAAACTGTACAATATCTAAAATGTTGATCTAAGGCAATTTTTTTTTGTTGTTGTTGGATGTATTAATGACAATATTCATAATACACATATGTTTCCTCAAAAAGATTCCAACCTCACACATACACACACACTTCCTCTCACTCAGGCACACACCATTGCTACCCGATACCCAGGTCCAAATCATTTTTCTAAGGAAGATCACCCTTGCTGTTTCATCAGTGGCAGGATTTGTGGATGTTAGACACAGTGGCTTAACTTGTGTTTGTTTTTTTCCACATGGCAACCTTTCATTTACTCAGTAGTGCTGATGATGTGGCCATTATCAGCATTACGGACATTTCAGGTGTTTATGAACAGATGTTCTTACACCACCATCTGGGTTTGCCTCTGTTGTGCCCCAAGCCTAAAACTGAATTTATCTTGGGTCACAACTGAACTGAACCATCTGTTTTCATGTGTTAAAACTAACAAAAATTTTGTTTTCAGATACATTCGAAGCAAAAATCAAACTGCAGCTGAATGTTTAACAGCCTAATGTGGAATGTAAGATTACATGACAGACTGTCAGAACTCAGACGAGAGGTGAAACATTTTCAAGAACTGAAAAGAAGTACAGTTGCCTTTAACTTGAGAACTAAATGACTACCATGACCTACACAAAAATGATAACATAACAGCTTGGATTCTCTAAATACTTACATCTACAGAAAGGTTGCTGTGATTTTCTAAGACACTGTTTTTCTGCTTTTCAGGGTGATCTATAAGTGCTCCATGTGTGATACCGTGTTCACTCTGCAATCCCTGCTCTATACACACTTCGACCAGCACGTTGTCAATCACAAAGTTTCGGTGTTCAAATGCCCCGACTGTTCCATGCACTACGCACAGAAACAGCTCATGTTGGACCATATCAAAGTAGGCACAGCCATTGTTTTAGCATGTCCTAATATATCATTAAGTCTAAAATAAAATCTCATGCTGTGACTTGGATGAATATGAATTGTGTGCAGAGCAGTTCTATTTTTATTTCAATTTCTCAATTCATACAAATAAGATTAGCCTAGACATGTTTCACATACCAAAGCTTCATAAATCATAATTCAATCCGTATGTGTGGATCCTTCTCAGGCCATCCATGGAACTCTGAAGACCATTGAGGGTCCACCAAACTTGGGCATCAATCTTCCTCTGAGCACCAAGCCCACAAATTCAAGCAATACCAACAGCAGTCCAAGTAATAATAACAACAAGGATGGCAGTAATGTCAACAGTCAGGACAAAGGAGAAAAGAAGCCTCCACCCTCACCCCTGAAGAAAACCAACAGTAACTGCTCAGCTGACCTCAAAAACCCACCCAGCTCAGGATACACATGCGGAGACTGCAATACCCTCTTCACTTCAAGAGAGGTCTTTGTGGCTCATATGAGGTGCGAACATGGCAAGGTGAATATTTGCCTCAGGGAACAGGTTTGAAACAGAAATAAAAACAAACTTATTCTATATGCAAATACATTCACCATCACAAAAATATATCCAAGCCACCCTGAGAGAAGCATAATTCCCACTTTAGAGAGAAGTGTTGAAAGAAACGTTGCTGAAGCACTCTTTGCATTTTAACACATTTCTGCACTCATATTGCAGATCTTGAAGAAGCACCCATGTCGACAGTGTGACAAGTCCTTCAGCTCCTCCCACAGTCTTTGCCGACACAACCGTCTCAAACACAAGGGGTTGAGGAAGGTCTACAACTGCCCGTGAGTACACACATTAATCTGTCAAGGCAGCACAGTCCCAAATCAAATTTGGGAGCAATTCATGTATAGACTGTAACGGTGCAGTCACACTGTTGTCTGTCCAAGAGATAGCAACACTATGCTGACTGATGAACCACCACGCTAGGCCAGAACTTCACTCTGTTAATTATTTATCTAATCATTTATTATTTTATCTATTCGCTTTGATAGACACTGCACAGCTCCAAGTCAGCCGTTCACTAAGAGGGTGCTGCTGGATCAGCACATTCAGCTGATGCATGGAGTCAAAGACCCTGAGGGGAAGACCATCAATGCTGATCATACGGAGGCTTTGCCTGACAAGAAAATGGTACAACGACAGTGGCACAAATTTCACAAAAGTGAATTTCTTAATGTTCCTGTCATCCCTAATCTATCTTCTCAATCACCTTTCCAGACCCCCAGCCCCAAAAGGAAGCCAGAAGAGGACGAGGGGTCCCCACCTTTGAACTCCAGGGGCTCTGATTCACAGCCCTTAAAGAGGCTCAAGGTGAACATCCTCAAAGTTCACAAATGTGCTGTCTGCAGTTTTACCACTGAGGACATCGCCGCTTTCCACAAACACATCCCCCAACACAAGTCCGATGGCTCATCCTACCAGTGTCAGGAGTGCGGCCTATGCTACACCTCCCACCGCTCTCTGGCCCGACATCTCTTCATCGTCCATCGGCTCAAGGAGCCGCAGGGTCTCGCCCGGTACAACGGACGAGGCAAGGATGATGATGAGAGTCAAAGGGAGAACCAGATGGAAGTTACAGACGAGAACAATGATGGGACACCAAATACAAAATGCAAAGTGTGTGGGAAGATGTTTGAAACGGAGGGAAACCTGAATACTCACATGAGGACTCATGGGATGGCGTTTATAAAGTCAAAGCGACTGAGCGCAGCCGAAAAGTGAGAAAAAATTACTTTTTAATCTCTCCATTTTAAGCAACACTGTTGTTTTAAAAACATATATAGTTTGTCAAAATGTTGCGGACAACATACAGTATCTCAGTTGGCTGTGCTGTATACATAATGTACATGTAGCCTACAACAACATGTATTAAATATACACTCAAGAATATGTAATAAAAGTCAAACTCACTGTCTTAAAGTAAATGGAACAAGATACTTTTTTGTACACAGATGATTGTTCATAGATGTTTCTATTGATTTTTGTTCATAGATGTTTCTATAGGCCTTGAATAGATCTTTTTTATAGAAGAGGTTTTTATTTTAAACAGTTTCCATTGTTGTCTCCTCACTAGGATTAGATAATGTATGGATATATTAGTCTAATGGGATTAATCCTCATACAGTCAGCAGTGTTCTGGATTCTCCAAGCTGCTAATGTCCAATGAATGTCCAGTTGGAAAATTTTGAAACTCTTTGGGAGGTCCAGGTTTCCCCGGGATATGTCAGACCTTCATGGGTTTTTTAGTTTCAACTTTAAAGTTGGTTGCAAGCAGCAACTTGCACTCCTTGGTTTCATCAATAAAATCCTGGTCTTCTTCTAATTGCACCATGATACAACTGATCCTAAAAACAAATCTCCGCATTCATTTTGGGTTACGATTACATAGAATATAAGAACATTTCAGGACAATCACTGAAAGATAAAGCCTTTCTTCAGTTACATTTCCATGCAAACGTTTGCATATTAAATGCACAAAAAATTCTGAATGAGTCTGAAATAAGTTTAAAACTTAGTTCTGTGGATGAATATGACAATTTATTATCAGAAACAGGAGTCTTTTAAAGACAAACGTATGGGCCAAATTTGAATTTGCTTTTAAAAATGTATTTTGTAAAAGGCTGTGAAACTTTGTATGGTGATGTTTCATTCCTGTCTTAATGTACTGTAAATGGCAGCTCTTTTAGATTACAACTTATTACCTAAATATTTAAGATATAAAGATACAAAGCACTTGTCTCTCTTTTACCCGCAGTCTTCTTTATAGCATAGTTCATCTGTCATTATGGCACAATAAAAGTAAAGCTGATCCTGTGTTTCATAACACATATCAACATTATCAGTTTCTGTCTTTTTGTTTCCTCTCTGCATTTCTTAAGTTGATGGTTCTGTCCTTTATTTTGAGATCATAATGAATGTTCATTGACAGTATTATGTTGATAAAAACAAGTTCTTAACTGAAGAAAAACCTCTTTGAATGTAAACCTGGCTGTGAGATGATTTTCTATACAAGCCGACCAGTTCATGTACATGAACACAACTTTGGTAGCTGCAAGGATACAGATTGCTTTCCATTGCTTACTATGTTCCAAGCATTTCCAAAAAAACATCACCATTCACTATTGAACAGTAATTCTTTTCTACTCTTACAAAGAGACTAATCGTCTCGCGCTGTAAAACTGCATGTGAGAATCAGTCTGTGAATTGTTTGTTGATTAGAATGTGTCTTGCTGCTGCTGCTGCTGCTGCTGCTGCTGTTTTTAGAAATTTCTCATGCTTCTGTACAAAGCTGTTCTTTATGTCAATAAATTATGAAACCTGCCAGGGACAAGGTCTGATGTCGACTGCACATATGACATCAGCTCCTCTCTTTGGAAATATATCAAAATCCCTCTTGTTATCATTCATACTCGTGCATTGTAACTATAAAGTTCATAGAACAAGTATTTGTTTCTAATGGACATGGATTTTATCAAAGCCTTCTCTTTTGAATGACAAATATTCACCTAACTTTCACCGAACACAAAATGTCAAACCACCAGTCTTCTTATTACAGTCTTGCAAAAGAAAATATATTTTCAAAGAAACATTATGGCACCCAAAATAAATTCCTTATCATGTATGAAACATGAGATGTTTCCTTTTCAAATATGTGACCAAAAGCACAATTCTTCTCTATTCTTGAAACTGCAGTATAAATGGACTTATACGAATGACTGATCAAATAATGATATCATGTGAAAGAGGATGGTCTTGGAGCAAGCACGCAGTGACTTTCGGCTCATTATTTGGCTTTACTGCCCAAATCTTTATTGTTCTGCTCCATTCTCAATGGCCCAAAGAAGCTCTGATAAAACCAACCAGGGTTGCATTTACAGTTTGTTTTTCTCTTAAATGCATCACAGTAAATTTGTGCAGATGGTTTTCCTCACTGCCTCCTGGTAAAGTCAAGGCATTGTGTGGATTTTAAGAACAAGCTCTCCCTCTAGTGGCCGTGACTGATTTATTTCTGCCATTGGGTTATCTCTTCATGTTTATTTGCCCCACAATTTAACAACAAATTCAGTGGAGTAATGGTGGTGAATTTAATGACAGTGTTGCTGTTTTTTTAGATTAGTCTTTTATTTCTATTAAGAAAAAAATAACTAGCAACTGGCAGTCTGATGAAACCAAGAGTTGATGAGTCTGTGGTCAAAACTGCAGTACAAGTGTTCATTTACACACAATAAAAGCATTAAAAAAATGACTATGGTAAAACATATGTATTGCCCATAATATACAGTGGATTTCATTAGCCATCATCTTAGTAGCCATCATTATTAGGCTGACACTCTAAGTTGATTTTGCATGGAGGCAAAAATTACAAAACCTGGATTTTGTTATTGGCTTCTCTGTGTAACTCAATCCTGTTCACACCTGATGTAGAAAAACAGGTGAGGACAATACACAGTTGCAAGTGTTTAGTTTTTTTCTCATTTAGCCAGGGGAAGATGATTTCATGCCAGATTATTGATGATCACGTGTTCTGTCCTGTGTTATTTAAACACTTCTCCACTAAGTTAAGTATTCACTCCTGAAATGGCCCTGAGTTGTGTGATGATCTGTCTTTTTGCAGGGTGTTGTTTAGCACTAGAAAACCCACAAGTCTTTACTGTACCTCAAAGATGTGAAGAGGATACCAACACTTTCCTCTGGGAAATTAACCAGAAGACACCAAAGGATTATGCTGTTATCAGTAAGTGTTGCTGCCTTTTAAGATGCTTTTTCTAATGTACATTTGCAGTCGGTTCAGGGAATTGAACTGGTCCATTATGTCTAATTTTAGCAGTGGAGACACTCAATGAAGACAGATTATAGGGGCCATTT
This sequence comes from Selene dorsalis, assembly GCA_900303245.1. Taxonomy (NCBI): domain Eukaryota; kingdom Metazoa; phylum Chordata; class Actinopteri; order Carangiformes; family Carangidae; genus Selene; species Selene dorsalis. The sequence goes on along the minus strand of OMNW01034567.1, from coordinate 131,332 downwards.
AAAGAAATGAATTATTCAATCGGACAATATGAGGACTTAATTTATAGACACTAAAAAGCTTGAGTGGAATATCAGTGTGTGTCTAATATATGGATTATATTCTCTTAATGTTTGATGAATGCCTACAAAAAATCTAATGCTAACTCTAACAAGGATATTGAAAAGTTTCAATGATAATGATGATGGTCAAAATCAAAATGAAATCTTAATTCTTTTTTTCTTTTTTTTTTTTAACTATTTTGTTGTTCAAATGGGTTGTTTGTCTCTTTTTATTTGTAAAACACTGAAAAGCTTCCAACAGGAACACCTTTGAAAATTGATTAGATTTTTAATATATATAATTCAATAAGAAATAATAATAGAAATAAAAAAAAAATTCAAACCTCCTGCACAGGCTGTTTCAAGATAGGTGATTTGCCAATGTACGAATGCAAAACTAAACATATCATGTAGGTCTATGAAAGCTTTCTCCCTACTCTGTGACACTGTGACCCAACAACTTTGCCCATGTAAAATAAGAGATAGAGAAGGCGGCCTATGCGACATGAGCTCCACTACACACCAACACAAAACGAAAATACACAGTCATGTATACACTGAACTATCACAGGGTACAGAGAAGAAGACACAGATAGAGAGATGTGTATCTGACTCACCTTGTTTGAAGTCTTCTTTCTTTCCAGCCTCCATTGTCCTCCATGTCATGCCCCGTCTCCACTACACTTTTTGTTGAGATGGTCGCTTGGGTTTTTCTTCTTCTTCTTCTTCTTCTTCTTCTTCTCCTCGTCCTCCTCCTTCTTTTCCCCTTCTTTTTTTGCTAGCTTCAAAAAAACTCACTGTTGGCTAGCATGACGCATAAAAACGTCAAAACACAAAAAACACGAACAAGCTGAGTAGCTGTGAGTTTTATGCCCAGTCCTGGGCAGGTTGTGCAGGCCAAGCTTTAAATTTCACTCAAAAGTTTTTTTTTCCACTTTTTTTTTTGCACTTGGTTGCACGGCTTTACGGTGACAGTAGAGTAGTATCTGCATCTGATTGTTTGTTTACCCTGTAATCAATAGATGCTAAATTCACCTGTGTTCCCTCCATACGGGAGCCGTGCTGGACCATACAGCACGGCCAACATTGACCAACTGTTACAGCCCACAGGGGCAGCGTGTTTCTCTCCTATTTGTAACTTCTGAAAAAGAAAATGGCTGCTACAATTTTTTTTTTTCTACATTTCTATATGGATAAAAATTAGTATTTGACTTGTTTTGATTCCCCCTGAAATTAGTTTTTTTGCTTTGAGTATTTTATGTGTGTCTGAAATAAGAAATACTTTATAAATCCTGAGAGAGAATTGTTTACATTATGCTACTCAACTAAAATATATACACTTAATAAATTAAATAAGTAAAGTATTCTTTCAACACTAATCCATATTTTCATTATTTAGCCTATATACATGCTAACAATAACCACAATCTTTTATGTGATATGATATGATATGATATGACATATAAACTTATTGTTTCAGCACTTAAAAAAAAAAAATCCAAAAAGGACACTTTAGAGGGCATTCAGTTAAAATAATGTTTTGTTCTTTGTTATTTGTGTTGATTACCAGTGTATGATTCATTTGGAAAGATGGGTAGCAATGTAGAAGGAGGTAACGTCAACCAGCCTGGCTCACTGCAGCAGTGTCGCTCTGCTCATGGCCCCACCTTCTCTGGACAGTACTGTCAGGTGTTTCTTCAGCAGGTAGGCTAACAGCAAAAACACTATGATCATAGGAGATAAAATGTCACCTTGAAAACTGGCTACAGTATGTGACTTGACTTGATTTTGACAGACGTATTTCAACCCATAGGACACATTGCAGTACTTTGTGGGTATTTGTGTTCCTGACTCCTGCAGAGAAGAGGATGTGGAAATGCTGGTGTTGTCAGGTCAGTGATTTTAAAGTCTTATCACTATTTTTTTTCAGATGAGTATTTGTTTTGTTTTGCTTTGAATGTGACTTTTTTCACCTTCTTAACAGGGAGACTTCAGTTTGGTCAGACACTCCTTGTACCTCCTTTCCCCTCCATCCTGGTCAATCAATCCACTCAGCAGATGATCATGACCCACTGTTTGTCCAAAAACATCACCCCAGATGCATCAGATGTCACCTGTCTGTCAGTATATGTTGATTCCACCCCTTTAAAATGCTAACAATTATCATTCTTCCACTAACACTGATACATTTTCTCCTGCAGGTTTGTATGTTGTGTAATGGTTGCAATACCTCTTGCAGCTACCTTGTTCACTGCCATAACAAGGTGGCAAAGGAACAGGGCGGTCAGTCCATCTGTAGAGTCCTCAGCTATAAACACTGGCCTCAACCTGTATGGGACCATGAAAACCAATGGCTCCTCAAGCAGGGAAATGAACAGTAGCACCACAGAGGAGACAGGTACATGAAATACACATTGAGATTTGGTGTAAGTGCTTGTTCTCCAACATTGTTTGTAATTGAGAGATCAGTAGCCAAATCTTTTCATCTCAAGATTGTGTGTAATGTTGAAGAAGTGACTTTCTGAATATTGTCTTTGGCAGACAGCACCAGCTATACATCACTGTGTTTTCCTCAAAGCTGCGTGAGCCGGTTCCTGCAAACATTTTCTCTGCAAAACACCAGCCAAGGTGTCTTAACCACCGTTACATCCATCTCTGGAGGAGGTTACTCCTCCCTGAATGGCATCCGTTCTCTCAGCCTGTTATGGATCATATGTGGCCACTCCACACTGTTCTCTGTAATGCACAACTTGGGTATGACAAGACTTTCTAGTATTTGCTCATTCAGTCTGCAAGTCACTGCCAGATCATGTATATTATTCTGCTAATATGACATTATATCAATTGTAGATAATTACAGAAACTGGAAGAAAGCAGCAGAAAGTAGCCCTTTATATGTGATTTCCATCGGGGGACCTGTTTTTCTGGCTGTAGACACCTTTCTACTGATGGGGTCAGAGCAAAACCACATAAAGTGATTTTGGATGTAACATAATGTTTTCCTGGTGAAGGTGGTAGCTGCCAGATTTAGCAGTTTTGAACAGTTTCTGTGTTTCAGGGGTTTGCTTAGTGCCAAGACACTGATGAACTCCATCAGCAGGGCTGAGGACAAACTGAGTGCCTGTTTAGTGGCCAGCTATATCTTCAAGAGGATTAAAAGGTATTTTGTATTCATCGGTTAAACCAAATACCTGTCTGTCACCTTGTCCTTTTTACCCTTGGGAATAAAACTGAATTTATTTGTCCTTCATTTGAAGTATGATTGATGAAGTAGTGATCATTGAAAAATGAATTCTGCTCATTGTTCGGTTTCTCCTCCCTTCACTCCAGGGTTCAGCCTCTCCATATGTTCATTATGTGTTTAACCATTGGCCTCATCTCTGTGATCCACTGGGGACCCTACTGGTTCCCCCTTATAGAGACAATGATGGATTGTAAGACGTACTGGTGGGCCAACATACTACTAATAAGCAATCTCCTCCCTGTCCATGAGATAGTAAGTTTGACCACTGATATGCAGCTCTGAGTCTATTTTTAACATTGTGTATTGACCTATCTTTATCTTTCTCCAGTGTATCCCCTGGACATGGTACTTGTCTCTTGATTTCCAGTGTTATGCCACCACCCCACTGTTACTGTATTTTTACAGATTGTATGTATGTCTAATCTCCTTTCACATTATTCTAAAATATTTCTGCATTGCTGTGTTGTAAACACAGTGAATCTCGTTCCAATCCCCTCTGGTGTTTATCAGGAACAGAGGTGTGTTTGCAGCGGTGGCAGTGGGACTGCTGTTGATGACCACTGTTGCTGGTGCTCTTACAACTGCACTCATGCACCTGCCAGTCCTTCTGCCAGCTGCAATGTAAGACTCAGTGATGGTGGTCAAGTGCTAAAACAACTAAAGAGCAAAATAGCGTGACACACACATTAATTAATTTTCTATACTTTGTGTTTTCTTTTGTTTGTTTGTTTTTGTTTTGTTTTTTACATTTTATTCTGTAAAATCATTGTAATTGACTGTAAAGGCTAAATAACTACTTCACTTGTTTCTTTAAATTTCAATGGGTTTATGTATTTATTAATTTATTTTGCAGGTCATCAGGCAATTATGTCATACATTACTATCTAAAACCTTACACAAGATATGGGCCATTTTTAATTGGGATCTTGATTGGAATATACTTGATGACAAAGAAAGATCAGCTCTTAAAGCGAAAGGTAACAGGCGTCTCTGTCAGAACATCACTGTTCAGAGATCTGAACACATCGTATGCTCTTTTGATTAATCTGATGCTGTTCTCACTGTTGCTCCAGTGGCAGGCAGCACTTGGTTGGTTCTGCTGTCTTCTCCTCATGGCTGTGTTGATTGGATTATCTTACGTCCTCAAGGACACTCCACCTTATCCATCTGTGCCACATGCCCTCTATCAAGGCCTGCACAGACCCCTCTGGGCTCTGGCTGTGACCTGGATCATACTTGCCTGTGAGGAGGGTTATGGAGGTAAACCATCATTTCAAAAGCAATGAATATATAGACTTATATGTCAAATATATAACAAATTGGGTCCAAATACAGTGTTAGTATTGCTGCACATTTAAAAATATGTCTTAAAATGCCACATTTTAATTTTGTTCCTCTGTGTTCTTGTGATTCTCCAGGTTTTATCATGAGCTTCCTGTCATGGGGTTTCTGGGTTCCACTCTCCAACATTAGTTTTGCTTGCTATCTCTCACATCCTGTCTTCATCATCTTCTACATTGGCTTGCATGACACTCCAGTCCACTACACAGACGTGAACTTTGTGAGTGCTCTAAGGCACTTTGAGACATTCAATGTCGTCAAACCCACTGCATTTCAGATTTTGGCTCCGTGCCCCTCTAACTTCATCTAATGTTTGTCTCCTCTTGTCTTTAGATGTACATGTTCTTCGGCCACCTGGTGCTGACAGTGGTGGTGGGCTATGTGTTGACCGTGCTGGTTGAGAAGCCCTACCTCCTTCTAAAATGTGGCCGTACATAGATGCCAGTCAGAACACAACAGAAAACCTGTCCACCATCTCTATTTTCTGTTCGTTTTTGCCTTGTAAGATCTGCCAGTGCTCTCATTTAAATAAACCTTCACAATCATGATGGCTAGGATGAACTGAAAATATATTTTTTCATAATCATGGAAATATTATATTTTTTAAATCAAACATATCTGGAACCCATAACGTCAACAGATTGAACAGGAATGAAGAGTGGAAGATAAGGATGTTCTGTTATGTTGTGTGATCATTTAATTTCAAAGCTATGAAAACAGGACAGAACTACATGCTGACAGCTGTTACGTGGATGAATGCTTTCCTTGCAACATGAAGTTCATCTTATTCCTCCGCCATCCTTCGACTCCTTTAAACAGCACTGGTAAAAGATAACACTATATTTTCACTGCACTTTCCGTGGCAGTGAGTCAGGATTTACAAGTAGCACTGATTCAGCTGGTGAGATCACGACAAAAGGTTTTCAGTTTCTTATGACGCAAAAGCACGCAGCCATTCCACTTCAGCACTTAAGTCATGCAGGGCACGTGTTCGGTTGTGCGTTGTCTTGAGCTGAGTAATGCTCATTAAAAAGCCTAGATGAAATGCTTTGATCCCTCTGTTGCTCTTCATCTCTGCCACTCACACATAAAAACACTCCCTTTGTCAGGTTTTTTTTTTATTGAACTTTACTTCATCCTAGAATTGTCCAGCCCATAAAAACATTCAATATGCTTCCTTAAATCATGGTTTATTTTATAGTTAAGAGAAACTAAAAAAAAATGTGTTCAGCACGACAAGATAAATGCCAGATATGGTTTGCTATTTCTTTAAAAAGGGTGGCATAGTGAGGATGTGTCTCTCATTCCTGCCGTTATTAGGTGTGGAAAAGCATCCTTTAGATCACTCACTGGCATTCCCACGTTAAAAAACAAAACATGGTTGTGACGCACATTTCCATGAGCAGCACCATTCTCCACCTGGTCCTGTCTGGGTGGTGGGGTGGTGGGGGTGGGCTAAAGGGAAGGAGGGCAGACGCCATTCACGCCAAGGCAGACTGTGCAACAACATGGTGTAAAAATATATCTCGCTTTAGTAAGATGATACTGCTCTCTCCATGACCACAAGAGTCCACGGGGGCCATGTCCAATCCAAAACCCCACAACAACATGCTCAAGATGGTGTAACACGTCTCAGCCTGTTGGAGCATTTTCAAAGTTTAACTGTGAAAATGTTTCCACTGCTATTTGAGAAGGATGAAATGTCACATTAGAGTAACAATGAGCTCGGTTACAGCAGAGCCCCCAAACCACCGAATAAAGAAAGTGATCATTTTTCAATTTGATGTGATAAATCTCTGTACACATTATTTGTTGCCCAACAGTCCATCTGCCTTTTACAACCCATCAGCTGCTGTTCATCATGGAGACATTAAATGTGCTGCTTCTGAGAAGCTGCACAAATGCCGTCTCTCCCTCTCTCACACACACACTTACACACACACAAACACACACACACATCTTTGAAGAACTACATCATAACAAGTGCTGCCGAATGAAAGTCCCATCCAACTGCTGCTTGGTTGATCAGCTGACATGTGACACATTACGAGTAAAGGTTTATTTTACCCACACTGCCACCCTTAATTCATTAATCAAAGTAGTTTCAACATAATAAACTCAGCCTAGAATATAGAAACTATCATGGTAGATCTTCTAAATCCAAATCAACATACCACAAACTCCTACACATATGGAATAGTCCAATAATATTCCCCCTGTTGCTTAGTAGATTTACAAGGCACAAGAACAGGTGTGTGCACGTAACTGTTACATAATGGCTTGAAGAGCGTAAAAGGGCATGATGTCATTTTAATGGTTTGTGGTTTGTGTCCCCATCCTTTTTCTGTTTATTGTCCTCGTAATAACAAATTAAAACCTTTGTGTGTGTGTGTGCATGTGGGACGTTTCATTCATTTCCCTCTCTCTGTCACACACACACACACACACGCACACAATAACAATGGTGACTTCACATGTTGCCTTGCCAAAGCAGTTGTAAGGGTACCAGTGTTTACTGGCTAAAAATAATCATAAGCAGTCTATTTTCTCTCTTTATTTTTAAATGGTCAGATTTGTGGCATCGCTGTTTTATTGGAGGGCATCTGTTGTTAAACCACAATTTACAATGTGCTGATTTTAAAGCAGGAAAGCAGTCTGTTCCTCTCACCTGTCACAGGAACAGTGATGTAACAGCTATAAATTACTTGGTTATAAAACCGTCCTTCTCTACTCTTATGAAACAACAGTCTCTAAGCAGTTTACTGAAAGATATAAAGGGAATCCCTCTGCAATAATGTAGTACATGGAAAATAAGTACGCAGCAGTGTTAGATCCAACTAAAAGAAAAAGTGAATCTGCACAAAGATGGGAAAAGCCTGCAGATGATAAAAGCCTGATCGGCAAACACAAAAGAAGGCCTGCGAGAAGAGAGGAAAGATTTTTAGGGCATGAAGTTAGGAGACAGTCATGCACAGGAGCGCTGGAACAGGAATGAGGCACTGTAAGTCGTCAAGCAGCAGGATAATTAGAGAGTAGCCTCAAGGAGGGCATGAATGAAGTAATTAGGGGAGAGAGAGAAAGAGATGCATGGCCATGAGAGTGCTGGTCCTGAGAAAAAAAAAACCCCTCAGTGAATTAAACAGGCTTCCCAAAGAAGAATGATCGTCGTGCAAGCGTGTAATTATGTGTAACTGGAACAAGTTGTGTTTAATAAAGGAGAGAAGAGGAACGGATCATAAGGGTACCTCAGGAGACGGCCAGTGTTTACACGACTCTCTGAGCCTTTCTCAAGGTTTGGAGGTTGGTGTAACAACGAAAAAACAAGGGACTGGTTGACATCTTGGAAAATACACACATTTGCATCTTTACTTGTCTAGCATCTGTCTATTGTTAATAAAGCTCAAACCAAAAGCTGGTTGTTTGAGCAAACAGTTAGTGTGGATCTGTTTAAAGGTTAAAAAAAAAGTCAGAACTTGTGCTACATATGTGACATATATGTACATATGTGCTACACCAGCTGTTTTCCTCTGTCTCCAGTTTTATGCTAAGATAAAATAAGCTAACTGTCTCAGGCTGATTTGAATCCTGCAGACAGATATGACAGTGGTATATATCTTGTAAACCTCTCAGGAAGAAAGCTAATAACCAAGTTTTTCCAATCTGTATATATTATGGACGCTTGAACTTTGGTGAAAACAGCATTTAAACAAAAGAAATCCAGGCCATCATCGACTATCATTATCACTTTCCGGCTAAACTAAAACCACTGGGCTGTTCTAATGATCGGGAACTGGTCTGCCATCAGGGATTAGCTTGTGTTCACTACCTATTAGATGAGTAATTTGGCTAAATGACAGGCAAAGTCACATTTAATCACTGTCACACCAGGCTGGGCTAATTGACTACTAATAATTTTCCATAAAAGCAAAGACAGGTCTGGCCTCATTAGGTTGTTTTGGCCTCTGACAAGAGTTCATTGTTGCTTTGCCAGGGTAGTTAGAGGGGTGTTAATGTTGCCAGAAATGTGACCCTTGATGTCACGGCTGACCTGATAACACATTTAACTAGAGAAACAGAGTCTATTGTATTCATAAATGGTATTAATTCAAAATCATATTTTCATTAAATTAACTTTTTTCAAACTCAAAAACTTATTTTTCAACCCCAACCTGCAATGTTTACATGCATTATACTGTACATAACATACAGTATATGTGATTCATTGAGACCAAGTGATGTTAAATGTTGAAAACTCATAATGATTGATTGAAGATTGATAAAGTGGTCTGAATACTATCAAGAGCACTGGATTAGATTTTTAACTTGTAAATGAATCTGTGCCAAAAAATAACAAACACTGTTAAATGCAATATGAGCTGTTACTCTGTGTAAAATGTAAGTGAAATTATGAACATACTATCGTGTATAGATGTTTATTTGTGGAAAAAAATGCGACGTGCTGCTGCTGAAAGTTTGTGATTAACATGTCAACAATCAAAGAAGCAAATTCCATCTGCAAAATTTCTAGAACAACCAAGAGTCGGTCTGTAAAGTAGACCATCAATTTCTGAAATAGGCCGTAAATATAGATATCGAGTGTTAAATGTTCAAGATCGGCACATGCCCACAATATCAGGTAACTGACTTTGTACTTACGGGGGACAACAGTTAAAAATAGACTCACACCCCCAGACCGTCAGCTCTGCCTGAGCTCATACCGAGGTCCTACATCATAGGTCTATATCCTCAACTACACGGCTATGAAAAGGGTACGTACTACTTGCATGGCTGGACTGGAAATCCCCTTCACAAGCTAGACAACTGTTTTAATGCCTCATGTGACTTTTATTGTGTGTGATTCCACTGTGAGGTGACTTGTGTGTTTGTGGTTTTCTTTGGGCTGCATGTTGCCAGATACGCTGCTGACAGGTTGACAAACACAAACACTGCTGTGCTGCATGACACTGAACACATCATATGCTTTGCCAAGTAGTAGAATGAATTCATGTTAAGTGATTTGCAAGTATGAGGATTTTTAAAGAATATACTTTTCATGCATCTCTGCTTGTTTTGTAATCTGCCATTGTAAAGAAAGTATTTCATTTTGTGACAGCTTGTGCTTTTAAACTGTGTTTAGATTTACACACAATCCTTTAGATCACATCTTTAGCAAATCATTCATATACAGACGCTTTAAAGATGGACCAGGCTCTTTTTTGGAGGCGAGGGGTTGTGTGACAGAGGATGATCTATTTTGGCATAGACGGTCGAGATGAAATCAAATTACACTTTCTTGCTCTCAGTCACACAGGTGCTGACAGCTTTATTCTTTTTTAATGCCAGTGCACATGAATTTGTCTATAATGCACTAATCAACGATACCAACAAGAATTATTTCATTTCGATTTAAAGCTTCCAATTGCCTGTAAAAGTAGGCTGCGACACAGACCTGCATGCAATTATCAAATCTAAATCTGGACTATATGTGATTGAGCTCTCTGAAACAGATTGGATTCATTTAAGGGAAACACAAATTTATCTTGGACAGTGTTAAGATATTTTAGTTCAGGACGTTAATAAAAGATGTACAAGGAAATAAATTTTACTGAGATACTTGGCACAACAACACTATTTCCAGCCAAAAAGTGGTGTCAGCCCTTTTAATATTCAATGCATTTGCCACTAGGCTTGAGGTAGGATCTGTGCTCCATAGTAAACATTTCAGCCTGGACAGCTCAGCTAGGTGTCCTTCAGTGCAGCAGGAATGTGACAAATGCAGGTCATGGGTGAAGAGGTACTGGTATTTTTCCAGTGTCTGTGCCACTAGCTCCTCTCCTGCAAACTTGTACATCAGGGCGCATGTTTTGAACCGTTTCCCTTCAACACTTCATATCAATCCTCTGCACGCACAGCATGTCAGTTTCCCTGTAGCGGGCTACACACACAGGTAATGTCACTTTAAGAGAGGTGCTTTGGAGATGCAGCTACGATCGACAGCCACCTGAACGTTTAACCATCATCAAATGGTTATAAAAAATTTTGAAATGATTATGGCCACAGTCAGTTCCTTCAGTTATACTTCAAGATAAAACCTCTATGTATTTTTCCAACACTATATAAGACCTTAGAGACCTACAAGGGGAAGATGGGCTTGCTCCAGTTGAAATAAGCTTTATAACTTGATATTTCATTTTCAACCAAAGGATCAAAAAAGCTGAGGGAGGAAACCTAAAACTTTAAGTGGACAGTTAGAAAACACTGCTTATTTACTGGGTGTTATTTGTGTATCATTGTTATGATTTACTGCGGTTGACTCCTCTGAACTCAGGAGTAACACCTGACACTTCTAACATTTCTCTTAGTGCGTAACTACCAACAGCTTGTATATTTTTATCTGGTAAACAGTGACTGGAAAAGATCTTGTATGAGATTAATAACACTTGTACACGATATAACACGCTGCCTAATGCACAATCCCACATGCAAGTGAAAATAATGGCAGCTGAGCATGGTAATAGAAACTGGAGACTTGAGTCTGGAGCCCATTAACAACACAAACACGCACACCAGACCTTTTTATCTGTTATGGAGTAACAAGAATAGGAAGGCTTCCTGTTGATGTGGTATGTTAAGTGGGCTTTAAAAGCCTCTAAAATACATGCAATGGGCTGTTTAACACGGACATCTCCTGCAAGATAACCATATCATTATCACACAAAGTGACAGCTAGAGGGAGATAGTGAGCATTATTTCAGATAATTCAGATTGAGGAGGTAAAAAATATACATATGATTCTCAGATAAGATGTTATTTGATTGATTGACTTTAATGGTTCTGCAGTTTTATTGTCAAATCTTTTCATTTCTGGTGACATCCTGCTTCACTTTCCAGGTACAGAAAGTCCAAACACAAGGACACAGCTGCACCCAGGGGAGGAAATGACACAAGAAAATCCAGACACAAGGAATCTGTCATTGTGTACCATTTGTGTCCCAAACTTCGACCAAAACTTGCGGTTTGACATCTGGGGCCCTGCTGCTGACAGTCTCCTCAAGCTGCACGACAAGAAGCCCCAATGGATCTGTCATTTCTCTGCCCGGATGACCAAACACGGTCACCAGCATCTCTCACAGACAGTCAGACGGGGGTTTTAGACTCTCTTTCTCTTCTGCGCAGTCCTACAGAAAACATGCTGTCTGTGTATGAGACTGGAGCAGAGGCACTGGCAGATCTCTCAGACCCCACTGACAAATCCACTGAGACTTTATCAAACGTTTCCAAATGCCTCTCCCAGGAGAAACACACAGACGTATCCTGTTTAAAGCTTCCATCATCCAGCTATAATATGTCAGAATGTTTGTCTCTTTGCTCAGAGCCCGTGCCAAAGGAAAGTAACCTCAGGGTTCATCCCTATTTCGGCTCATCTGAACCTATGTTGCCTCTTTTACCTCACTTCTCTCATGAACTCATTTCAACCCCATCTGAAACTTTCACAGAGCTTTACATTAAGCAAGATCCGCCCCTCTCCCTTTCTCCCACTGAAGACAAGACTGCACCCGAACCTTTTGGGGCCATGTCGTGTATTTCTGAGAGCTCTTATCTTCTAAGGCCATTATCGCCTCACTCGGATAGTTCAGAGGGTGATACAGCTACAGCACCTGAGTCAGACCTTTATATCTTTGAGAGTGAAACACAGGACTTCATCCTGAACTGTAATGTAGATCCCTGTGAGATTAAATGTCCTGAACACCAGTCATTATCCCAAATGGAAGAAAATAAGACACACTATGCCTGTGATTCACATATCCTGATGTGTGATTCAGCAGACGTGCCAACAAAGTGTCATCACAGTTCTACTGACGAGCGAGCTATGGTGGATTATGATGAGTCAGACATGGGCCAATACACAGGGCTGCGACCACCTGCCATGGATGCTTGCGAGACAAGCTTGGTGTCAGTAAATGACGATAGAGAGGAAAAAGCAGAGGTCACTGGTATAATAGCGCAAGCACGACAAAGCGACAGCCCAGCTGAGCTGTGGTTGGATGCATACCAGTATCTGACAGGTGAAGATACACAAGATCAGGATGTTTTGGACAACACACGTTTTCCTGTGATGGAAGGAGGCACCAGTGATTTATCTCTTCTCCCAGGGGAGACACTGGTGTCAGGTTACAGCCATGAAGGTAGTGAGGGGATTAGCTGGATCGGTGAGGACACCATAAACTGGGGGCCACCGGTTGAGAGGTGGTCATCAGTGGACAGCTGGGCAAGTGCTCTGTCAGACTGGGCTGCGATCATCGCTGCTCCACCAGAGGACATCACAGCTGCATTCACAGAGATAGGTGCTGAGATAGATGCTTTGACACAGGCACTGGCAGAGGTGAACACTGACACGGACAGAGAGACGTCTAAAGAAGGACAGAGCCAGAAGTCAGCAGCACCGGCACAACCACAGCCACCCATGGGTGTTCAGGATCAGCCCCTAGTGGCACACAACATCCCAGAGAGCTCAGTCCTCTCTGGGCACAGCTGTCTGTCTTTGTGCCTTAAATCTTCAGGACCTGAGCTCCGAGACCAGAGTACTGATTCTGCACCTACTGCACAAGAAGAAATCCAGAGCAGCCAGGGTGAGCCCATTTCATGCCCCATTCATCCTCACTCACCCGTGGGTACATCCAGCGCTACAGTGGACTCTACTGGAGGATACAGTGTAGATGTGACTGCAGCCCCTCTGATCCCTGGATCTACTTCCTCTGCTGATTTGGACCTTTCTCAATTTGGTGGATATGCTGAGTCCTTGCAAACTGACATTTTCAGCTGCAATGAAGATCCAGTCATACTGAATATAATAGAGGATACAGATTTGGATGAACAGCATGCACCTGCACAGTTCATAACTGGACAGGTAAGATGACTTATTATATATATTTATACTGGTTATGATCTCACAAAAAATGTGTTTGACTGGTGAAGGTTTGTGCTGTGATTTGATGTGGGAAGCATGACATAAGAGTGGCTATTTCACAACTAAACTTGGTAGCCTCATGTTTTTTTTTACTGACACACACACACAATTAATGCATGCCTGTCCACACGCTGTCAGACACACACCACTTTCTCTGTGCGACAGAGAAAGAGAGAAAAAGAGATAGTGACCAGTGGAAAGATTCACCCTTCACGACAGGGAGAATAACAGGGATCACCTTCACATCAGTTGCGTTGGCCAACAGATAAATCAGTCACAAGCGTTGGAAACACTTCAAGAACGTTAAGAGACGTTCCCAATCCTCTCCTGCCCTTGTCAGTGTTGTCATACCTACAATATTGACAGCTTTTTCAGGAGGTACGTACGTGAAGCACTTCAGAGAGACAATGTGTGACTCATGGGTATTGTTGCCTTGGTTTGGATCAGAGCCATTTGGTTTGACTCCAGCCTGGGTGAAAGTCCACCCAGGCTGGAGTCCACTGTATTATTGGATAAGTCCTTTGGCCTCCATCTCAAAGACTGGCAGCTGTGTGCGCTGAAGGAAACAAGAGTGCCTGAAAGGAAAACTTCAGATGGACAGAAATGGCATCTAATAATAGCTGAAAGTTCAATGATAATAGCATGCATCCGTGGCGTGTCAGGGTGGAGGGGTGAGAGGATAGCACAGCTGAGGGCTGAAACACGACCCTCCTCTGCTCCATCGCTCTCTCTTTTTGTCCACACCCTTTAACACACCCATTCCCACCGCATCTCCTTTAAAAACCCAGGATCAGGGCGCAGACAGGTCCGCGGGCTTTGTAGACCGCTTATGATTGGCTTAGGTGCACAAGGCATAGCTGGAGCTGCTGCCTGTGACAGTGACACTGTGAGGTTCATTTGCATGCAGGACATATGGACTGCGGGACTGGATACAGAAGCATGGTGTTTCATAAACGTCTGCTTTGTGGTTCGATAGAAAGGTACGTGTTGATGATAAAAATTGCATTGTGATGTAACCTTTTGTCAGCTCCACCTTTAAAACTGACTTACAAGTACAGTATTATTACATGATGTACAGTCACAGTTAAGTCTGACCCTGGATTTCTTGTCAATGAAATGTCACTGATACATAACCTTTCTTTAAATTAACTAACATTGTAATTGTTATTTACCCATTGCCACTATCAGCCCTCTGGAGATGAACTGTGTGAGGTGACAGATGATACAGTGCAACACAAGGTCTCGCAGCCAAGCTTGGTGGCCGAACAGGAAGCTAAAGGAAGCTGTGGCCCAGCCGGGGTTGATGGCGAAGGAGCCGAATCTTCAGCAGATCCTAATTTCCTCTCCACACACTCTCTGACAACCTCACACGTGCCAGGTGTGAACACACAACCTGACCTGCATGTAAATGTTCTCACACACGTGTCACCCAGCACTTTACCAGAAGTTGACGGAGCACGTCAGGTGGAGCCACAGTGGGGGAGTCCTAAGTTTATTATGCCCTTAGCTCCCCTCAGTCCCCTCGCCTGTTGGACAAGTAGCAGTTTGGAAGGAGATCAAGTTTGTGCCAAAAGGTCTCTCAATGACAACAGAGACCTGTGTTGTGATCACGTACAGCTCGACTTTCTGTGGCCTACCTCAGATAGGATTACTGACAAACCATCCCTGAAAGACGATGAGGAGCCGATTCATAAAAAAGAGAATGCAATAGACTCTGCTAAGAAATCTTCACCAGATGGACAACTGGACTTGCACACTGACAAAACTCCAGACTGTTTCCTCACAGAGAGAAAAACAAAAATCAAGGACATCCATGAACTCAGCAGAGAACTGTCAAACTTGGCTGTTGTCCCTGCAGATCATTTCATCATCTCTGAGACGAACCGGGTTGCAGTCATCACTTTGGACTTGAACGATCCTTTTGTCTCCAGAGCTGCAAAACCCATACCCACACCTGAACCATCTGAAAAGGCTGAGATGAATCAGAAAACAGCCGAAAAGATGCCTCACAAAACTCACAAGATCACCTCAGAGGGCAAAACACGCTCCAAAAAGGACAAATCGGCTGGTCATCATCATTATGGTACGCAGGCTTCCAAGAAGCAGGAGAATTTATCTAATCATGTTTCAAGTCAGCAGACGTGCAAACAGCCAGAAATCCACTGTCTTGCTGGAGAAAATCCAACCAGTGAGAACACTCCAGTTGGACTTGAGGACAATCGGGCTAAACTGGGGATTGAGAGTGGTGTTGCACCTGAAAAGGCTTCAAGCAAACCACACGGCAAAAAGAAAAAGAAACACGGTCTGCATGCAACTGCACCAAAGAGTTTAGTGGAGCCACTGGCTGAGGTAGAAAATGGAGCAAAACCAAAGACTGCAAGAGGAAGGATTGATATGTTCGAGGCCAAGCTGGGCACCAAGGCTGAGAAATCTCAACAGGACGGTGACCAGTCAGGAGGTGCTGAGAAAAAGTCCCAGCAACCGGAGGCTAAAGTTTCCCGAGGTGAACGGCCTGCGCATCACACAGAGCATAAAGACCACCAGCCGAAAAACTTGACCAGTCCTCTGAAAGATGACGTTATTAAAAAACGACGCCTGTCAGAGGATAAGTTTGGGAAAATAGTTAGTGTCTTGGAGTCTAAACTGCCAAAACCAGATGTTTCTATCAAGGCAAAGGCAGAGGAGCCCAAGACTGATGCTGAAACAACTCGTAAAAAGGCGTACAGTGAGGTGGTCAAACAGACAGTCCCACCCAGAGCAGGTAAGGAATTTCTCTTACAATCATGACCCAGTGTCAACACCTCTGACTTTCTCCATTATGATGGTATGTAAAAACTCATCCTTGACCTCATAATAATAATAATAATATGATAATGTCCACAGACCCCAGGGTGGTGCAGCCCATCCAGGCAGTGTCAGTGAGTGGGGATCCCCAGAGCCTGTGCCTGTGGTGTCAGTTTGCTGCCATCTTCTCTGACTACACAGTCACCTGGAGCAGGGACGGAGCTGTCCTCTCAGAAATCAAGCGAAGGTATTCAGTTTCATGCAAAAATGTTTTTTAAATCTATTCATAGCTTTTAGCTAACACTAGTCTACATGCTACTTTGGCTAATTATGTAGAAACAGTAGTGCTACTTTTATCGAACTGTCTCTACAGGTTATTCATTACTTTTATAAAACAAGTTTAACTATTTAACCCAAAGTAACAAAGCTTTTAGCAAACAATTTTAACTTCAGTCAACAGCCGTCATCACATTTAACTTTCTGATGGTTTCTTACTAGTTTTCACACACACCGATATTCCGACAGCTAATTAAATACAATTGTAAAATATCTTCTTTTTTTCAGGTTATGTGCAGGTTTGCAAGCACGATTGAACATGATAGCTACACAGAGTAAAGTAAAGTAGGCGGAAGATGCATAAGCAAGACTTTAAATGCAAGGATAAAGAAGATTATGCACTCTGTACCATATTTTTGCATAGCTGCTATTGTATAAGCTCTATCTTCTGTCTACAGAATTTATTTTTTATTTTGTGCATTTTGAGACACTGTACCTCTTTCTGAAGTGCAGGGGATGAAAGCAGAGTGTCAGTCATCATCTCCAGTGCTTCTCACAAAGACTTGGGCAAGTACCAGTGTCGGCTCAGCAGCTCACATGGATCAGTCACCCTGGATTACCTGCTCACATATGAAGGTAAAGATAGAAAACACAGCCATTCAAAATGTGTATACAACTTCATTTAAGGTAGTTATTAAAAAAAAAACTGCCTTTCTTTACAGTGCTCAGTGAGATTGTCATTCCTCTATCTCCAAAGACCACCTCATGTGAGTTGCAACATTTATTACTTTACATGGTTAGATATAAAAGAGACTCAACTGAGGTTTTTGTTGACATAGTCTCCATCTTTTTTTCCAGCTGCTCCTGTAGAGGTGGGAAGTGAAGAGGAGGACGTCCACTGTTCTAGGCTGCAGTTCAAAGAGGACTTCCTATCTGACCAACACTTTGGAGAAAACCATCCCGTCAGCATTGTCACTGAAAAGGTCCACTTTGGAGAGGGGATGCACCGGCGGGCTTTCCGGACCAAGCTGCAATCGGGTCAGATGCCGCTTTTAGCACCAGGACACTGCTGTGTGCTCAAAGTTCACAATTCTATCAGCTACGGGACCAAGAACAATGAGGAACTCGTTCAGAAGAACTACACCTTGGCTGTGGAGGTAAGTACATCTCAGTGCTCTGATGTTAGATTTTTTGTGTGTGCATAAAACCACCACAGCTTTTAAAGTGCAATTCTTAAAAGCTTTCATAAAAAATCTGCTGCATGAGAAACTTCAGCCATGGGTCCTCTTCCATGCAGGCTGCCATGTTGTACCTCCATGTTTCTACAGTAGCCCAGAATGGACAAACCAAACACAGACTAAGTGTCACTCACTGAGCCTGTGACAAGTGCTGTAACAGTGCATCAGAGCTTTCTGGGCACAAATTATAATGTCAGGATTATTTATCACAAAAATCAGCTTCAAGCTTTATAAACGAATGAGGCAGCCTAATGATATTTGTACTTTTGTTTGTTTGATTTTATCTATCTATCTTCATTCATGTTCCCTTATTCTCTGAAAAAGTGCTGTTTTCAATCAACATCACGTGTGTTGATCTTCTGATATATAAAATGTGTCTAATGTGATTTACTTCTTGCTCTGTAGGAGTGTCAGGTCCAGAACACAGCAAGAGAGTACATCAGGGCGTACACTGCTGCAGCTCAGTCTGTTGAAGCCTTTGGAGACGTCCCAGAGTGAGTGACACAACATACTCTAAACTCTGTGCAGAACATCTTCGCTTCTTTTAGCTGACGCTGATTTGTTTCATCTTTGCCCCAGGATCATTCCCATCTACCTGGTTCACCGTCCATCCAATGACATCCCCTATGCTACACTGGAGGAGGAGCTGATCGGTGACTTTGTCAAGTATTCGGTCAAAGACGGGAAAGAGATCAACCTGCTGAGACGCGACTCGGAGGCCGGGCAGAAATGTTGTGCTTTCCAGCACTGGGTCTACCACAACACAGAGGGCAACCTGCTGGTTACTGACATGCAAGGTCAGAGAAGACTCTATATTTTACAATGCATGATAAAAGGTTTATTATAGTGTTTTGAGTTATAATTTTGAATCCAATTTGAATTTGATCTTGATTGTTGGGATTTCAGGAGTGGGAATGAGACTGACTGATGTGGGAATAGCCACCTGTAAGAAAGGGTGAGTGTTATTTTTTTTGTTTTTTTTTAGAACAAAAACAGCAATGGGTGCAAATTGTTGAAGCATGCACATTGACATTTTAATACATTTTCTTTTCAGATATAAAGGCTTCAAAGGAAACTGTGCCACCTCCTTCATTGACCAGTTCAAAGCCCTGCACCAGTGCAACAAGTACTGTGACATCTTGGGCCTCAAGTCCCTGCAGCCTAAAGCCAGAAAGCCCACATCTGCTCCAAAACCTAAACCCCAACCTTCTGCTGCTCCCAAGAAGAAAACCTTTGGGCCAACACTGAAGGGAAAGTCATAACAAGAGGGGAAATTCTTGGACTTCGGGTGTGATTGTGATTTTTTTTTTTTTTAAACCTGGTTTGAGGCAGTTCTCTGACTTGCGCCTCGTTGTTAGGAGTCTGACCGAACGATGAGAAGCTGGGCTCCTGCAGGGCCACAGGTTGGAGAGAAATGCATTTGACTCTGAGAGGAGCGACTGTTGCACAACCAGCGGCTGTTGTTTCATAAGAGAGTTTGCTTCATCTCATGTTGAACATTTAAGAGATATATTTTTTCTAATTAAGATTTCTGAGTGTTTGTGCACTGTGTTTATAATCGAGGGAAGGAAACCTCATCTCACACGTTTTAGAAAAACTGTGACAATGTGAAGACTTGAACCCTTTGGCAAGAATTAGTGGTGTAGTTAATCTACCGTGAAGTCTTAGATTGCTTTATTGATGACGTGTGATGATTTTTCTTTACCTTTTCTTTCTTGTTTTTCTACTTCAGTGATGTTTTCAAATTATCAGTTCATTAAATTAATGAACTTGTTTATTAATTTCTCAGAGGAAATATCTTCGAAGTAGCTTGTATGATAAAATATTCGCCATATAGGAAGGATGTCGTTTGGGTGTGTGACTGGGTTCAGTTTGTGTGCTTGGTTTTGCGAGGTGACAAAGGTTTTTTGATGAAGGTTCATTCAGTCTAATGTTACATTATTATCATATTTGTTCATTTGGTATTGCTACTGATTCATGACAAGCTCATGTTTTTATTCTGGAAACAAAAAAAAGACATTTTGTACAGTACACAAGGAGCTCTTGTAAAGTATACCTCTGAATGTATACACTGAGTTTATGATTTTATCATTTTATTATCTGAGGTAGTTCTGTTTGTTAGATTGACTTTGATTCTCTGGCATCATTTCAAAGATCTGCGCTGCACTGGTCAGGGTCACACCATGTGAAAGATATGTATAGCTAAAACTAATAATCACATGACACTAACCTGACGACCGTTGCCAAATAGTTTCATACACAGTTCATATGATCCCGGTAACGTGCCAGCTATTCAATGATAGAAATGTGACACCTCTGTGTCCCACTCTCACTGTTGCCTGTTTAATCCCTGACCCACATTGCGGACATGGCTCTCAGGTTGAGGCTATATGGCCGGCGTGCAAACACTCTGTGGATCTTTGTTATTAAAGAAATGTTGCTGGTTGGAAATGGTGTTCAAATGTCTTTCTTTCTTGTTTGTCATTTCACGTTCCTATAATGACCTCTGACCTGCAGCTTTCAGGGTGTCATGTGTCATTCAATTTTCCTTTATGTGCAAAAGGTCACAAAAAACAAAAAATCGTTTATTATTTACAAAATCTGCATGGATGAAAACTTTACACACACACCCTCACATACATATATATAATGCTGTATTATATAAGACAACCTTTTTACATGCTGGTCGATGACAGTGGAGGAAATGGTGTCAGCATGAAAACAAATAACTCCTCTATTTGTGTCTGTACTTACAGGAGAAGGTCTGCAGCAACAAATTAGTGCCTCAAAAGCAAAAGAAAGTAGGTCACACTCAGAGGCTGGAGATCATGCATGATGTGTCAACACATTATGTCTATTTCCATCTGCGCTAACCCCCCCACCACCACCACCACACTCACCACGGTGCAATGTGTCCCACAACATAGCAGCTATTGACACATGTGGACACATTTGCAGCACGTGCATGGAGAAACTGTTTCAAATCTAAAAAGCACCATAAATAAATATTGCACAGAAGCCAGAGGACAAACAGGAAATCGAGGAACATACTGAGGTCCATTTCACACTATAGCTATTTAGTGTGATAATGGCGTTTGACACACAGGACACAAACACCATTGTCACACTCCACAGCTCTGGAGGACACACATTTTGCAGTAGGTACGTGGATGGAGATGTTGCACCTGGACGACCTGTGAAATACAGAAAACAAAATGCAGTTTGTTGATGTGGCAGAAATGGAGCAAGGGAGAAACCCCTAACCCTCTCATGGTGTTTGTGTAATGGTGGTATGGAAAATTATAGGCTAAAACCTAAAATCAAACAAAGCTATAATTTAAATTTCTGCCCATCGGTGCACTGAAATAATCATAGATGAAAAAACACAGAAAACCATGTGGTGGAAAATGAACTCTGAGTAAATATTCATGGCTTATCCAAAGTGTCCAAAGTCCAGTCCTGAGTTTTTGTGCTGATTGTGGGGATGACTACAGCTGTGTTAACAGGTGTGAGAAAGCCAGAGAACACCTGTGTCACCCCCTCCACCACCACCACCACCTTTTTTTTAACCATATTACAAAGACTTTGGGTGGTAAATACAGGTTTTTATAGACTGTATGTCAAAAAAAATTCGATGCAATCATCACTTTTTCTGTTTTTAACTGTGTGACATAACATTTATGGCACTAAAGGTTTTTTTCTGGCTGTTGAATTATCAGTTTTGCAGATAAAAGTGTTAAGGAGTTGAGACATGTTGCAGGACACTAATCAACTTACCTCAAGTTTCTAGAGTGGATCCATATTTTTCATCCATTCATACCCAGCAGTCAGGCTCCAGCTCCTGCCTCTCCCAGCTACTGTCTCCTCTGTCTGTTCACTCCGTCCTGCACCAACATGTCATGTCTCTGTGTCCCAGTCTTCCTGTGCCAAACAGTTAAAAGTCCAGTAGTCCGTCCGCAGAGCTGCAGGTTCACCAGGTGATCCGTGGTGCGTTTGGGTTCGGCACTGTCCTGTCCAAGTCTTTATGTAGACAGAGCAGAGTTTGGACAAACAGCCGGTTCCACATTAGTGATAAGCTACAGGGGAAGTATTGATCGACCCTGACCAGGGGTAGAGGGTGAGGGGTGGAGGAGGGGTAGACCAAAAAAAAAAAAAAAAAACTGGTGAGGCAACAGGGGCCTTAATGGTAAAGTTTGACTGAAAGTCAGAGTGAGACAGGCACTGACATGGGAGATAAAAGTAAGAATTCATGGAGACAGAAAGTTAGTGAGGTAGGCTACACAACCAATACACCAACAATACACAACCAATAAACAAGTCAAAAGGTCAAGTCAGCATTTTTGCCATGTGTTTAATCCAGATGTTCACTATCCTCTATATATGTAACTGTACTTATCTCCTCCAATCACATGGTGTTGCTTACATTCTTAGTAGTTAATAGTTAATGGATAGAAAGTAGTTAAATCTGGTGATATGCCATGAACCTGGTATTGGTTTCATAGTAAAACCTGTCACGTAGAGAGCAGATGATGAAATACCATCCCTTTAACTAGAGGTCTGATCAGAGCACTACTCTGCTCAGTTTCCACCCTCTGAAACTTGAGATGATTCATCACTCACACACACACACACACAGACGCACAGTCCTTTGCATCAAAAGCTGCTGCACATGAATCCATGAGAAACTGAATGTAGTCTTGAGTCTGAGTCCTGTACCACAAAGAGGTGATTTAAAGTACCTGCTCTTTCTCTGCAGTGATACTGTGCATCACAGTATGAAACCTACTGCACCAATCAGCCCATCAGCTCCGTCGTCTGTAGACTTTGCAGTGACACTTGTCTCCCTCTTTCACACTCGGCATGTTAGGAAAGCTATTTTTAATATTGTAGAAATACTGGTGAGTATCATTTTTAAATTTTTTTGGTGAAGAATATTAAAGTTGAAAGTATAAATGATTAGAATAACGTTTTTAATGTTCCTACTATCAGCCCTGTTCAGTCCATTATTGCTTAAGCTTCGAGTCAGAGTTTCATTAAGGTCAGAGCGCTGACGTAACACAGAAACAGAGACACATCAGAGACATGACAGTGTCGGGCTGTGAGGCCTCAGCATTACCAGAACGGTCTCTTCTTTAACAGGAAACGTAAGAGGTGTGTTTGATCAGAGAACAGAGAACAGACTTAGTCTCATTTGCACTTTGTGCCTTTGTTTGAATGTTTTATAAGGTGGATCTGCAGATGAGTTGGCTGCTGGTTTGTTTGTGACCAGATCGAGGGTAGGAGGTCTTGATAAAATGTCCCTGGACTGGCAGGGTGGCTTTTATTTGCTTGTCCTTGGGGCTGATAACTCCTAGATTGTCTGAGTGAATGAACTGAGGTCCCTTCACCACACCACGTGCGAATACACACACACAAAGAAAGCGACAGAAAGAGTTGTAGATCTCATTAATTTCTCAGGACGCTCACATTTATTCTCTGAACTGTAACTTTTACCAACAGATGTTTGGATGTGGGGAAACTGTGCTGTGATTGGCTGGATTACAAGAATCCACCTATGTTTTTTCAAGAAAAAAAAAAGAACGTGTGACCTCCTCTGAAAGGACTGAGTTGGCACAAGTGGAAATATGTTCAGGTTCATACAGTAGCTACACATGTGCTACACTTAAAGGCCCATTGTGGTGTTTTAGTGAGTTACAGTCAAAAACGTGGCAGTACTGTTTAAAGGTCAGTGAACAGGCAACAATAAGGCAGTTATTGTGAAATCATCGGTTTTGTGATTAATTCGGTTCAATATTCATTTATACTTTAAAACAATGTTGAAAATGAAGTTTTTGTGAATTCAAATGTTATAAAATGTAATGTTGATACACTTATCTATTGTTTAACATCTTTTCATAATTATATTTCTGCTTCTAATGAGAGTAAAAGTAAAAGTCCAGGTGGATTGAACTCAAACAACACACTCTGAGAAGTTTCGTTTTTATTGGACTGAAGATAAATGATCCACAAAGAGTTGCAGAGAAGTGGTGGCATCTTTAACAAAAGTGATATTTCCCATCATTTATTAAAAAAAAAAAAAACTCTTAAAAAAACACTAATGTTTACAGAGTCAGTCAGAGTTTGAGTGGTGGGTCACAGAAGTAGGGAGAGGGGAGAGAAAGGGGACAAACAAAGAGATAAAACAGAGAATACTAAAGGATGTGAAGTCTCTGCTTCACTTCTGTCAACTTTTTCTACCTTAGCAGCAGCCCAGATTTACAGACTATTTATATTGCACCAAGTGCTCTGAATGGAAAAAAAAAAAAGAGAATCACATTCAAGTTAATGACAAGACATACAATAGGCGACATGACCTCAGAGTGATCTATAAAGTGCCCTTTAGGTTCAATGGTGTTAGAAAAAGGAGAGAGAGAAACAAAAAACATAAAAAAGACAAAAGAGAAGAGAAAAAACAAAACATTTCCTTGTAAGAAACGTGCTGCTTTATATTCAGTGGCAATCACAGCTTTTCTCTCAAACACTCCCGCACACACACGCACACACACAGCTTCATTTTAGTGTTGTTGATCAGTAATACTTCTGTTAAATGTAATACATACATATATTTATATATCATGAAAGAAGAACTTAAAATGTGTTTTTTTTCCTCAAGAACAATTTACAGCATTATGAACAGCAACAGGCATGAGAATATTAATATAATCATGACGTCTCAGAGAAACTACACCCAGTTTTAGTTTTCCCTTCCCAACCTCAATTACACGTCCAAATTACTATGTAGTCAAAGCAAACACAAGATACAGTTTCATGCTGCTTTCATAGCACTACAATAAAAACCATTTTTATTCAACACATTTGCTATCACCGTAACAAATGATATGGATTAATCATTTCCCAGACTAGTCAGATTTACACTTCACACACCATGTCATATAGAATCGTCAAAATAGTAAACAACATTGTTCATCAGTACAAATACGTTTAGAGTATTTTCCTGCAAGAATTATATCAATGATTTAAAAAAAAAAAAAAACTATTTAAAGATGACAAAACTATAAAAATCATCTTTGAGGGTTGTGTCATCCCCCCTCATTCTTGGATCCTTATGGGTGGTTAAAAAAAGAAAACAAAAGATGTTATTCTAGAAAAGGCTGCAGTGGCGGTTTCTGATCACACAACATAAACAAGGCTCTACGGAGGGGTGTGGCCGATTTCCTGAAATGTGATTGGCTAGCATTCCTAAGGTAATCTGGTGTTGGTCTAAGGATTTGTTGGAGAGTTGTGATCATAGTGCCATTGCAGTTTCTTTGAGAAATAGTGCAGGTAGGAGCCAGATTAAGGCCATGCTAAGACCCCTCCACTGAAGGGTGCACGAATACTGTGCTATAGTTTACAGAAAGGAGCCATTGAAATGCATTAGTGTTTTTTCCAGCACTGTAGATTTTCACAGGATAAGGGTAGAGGGGGAAAGAAACGGCGGATCAGGGGGCCAGGTCTCGTCATTCATCGCTCATGCCTGTGGATAATAGATTTCAGCATTCAACAGTGCAAGGCTCCCTTTTCTTTCCCCAGCACCTTTAAGTAGTGGCCTACCCACACTGAAAAGGATATAAAGACGTAGGCATGTTGGCTCCACAAGTCGCTGTACAGTCTCAAACCGCTGTGCTGTGTTGGTGGCTCACAGTCAGGCATTACAGTACAACATGCTTGCACAGAACTGCTACAGCAGCTGGTTTGACATCCCTGTGGCTTTTTGTTTTGTTTTGTTTTAAAATCGGTGGTTGGTTTGGTGAGGCCGCTTTTAGTCGACCCCCTCGAAGCCCTGCGCGTTCTCCACGGCCATGAGGAGTTTCTCTCTCAGGTCCTCGAATGATTCGTAGGTTGGCAGATCCAAGCGGTTGAAACTGAGGGGGAAAGGGTTTGATTTACAAGTTTAAAAAACACAGGCAGCACTGTTTTCTGCTTCAAAATCTAAACCTAAAAGTCCTGAGTGCTTTAATAGCTGTGGTAGTGGTACAGCTCTGTCAGTGTGTTGGTTCACACCGAATTATATCGGCTACTCTTAAAGAACTGCCATGAAATTTTGCTCCAGTATTCATGGTTCCAGTCAGATGATTCATCCTCCTGAGTCTGGTGATCCCCTGACTTTTCCTGTAGTGCCTCCAGTTCTCCTTCAGACTGGCTCTAGTGATTTGCTGACAGCACATTTGTGGTTTGAAGTTGATGACATCTTTTTATTTTTTCCAATTCATGAACACATATTGTTAGCAATATTTTTTATAATCACCCTCAGCTGAACTCCATTTTAGTGTGGATTAGCTAAAGTTAGCCTGCTAACATGGCAAACAAAGATGGCAACCATGGTAAACATGACCTGCTGGTGTGTGTGTGGTGACATACCATGTGTGAGCTCTTGGCAGCTTATCTGGTGTCCCCCACTGCTCGATAGTAAAAAGCTGAGGACCATTAGAACCTGGAAAAGAACAGAGGAGATAATAATCAATGAGATGATCCAGAAATCAGACCACAAATAATCTCTAATTTCAGTTCAACTCATTGAATCGCTGTGAGGTGGAAGGAGAGTGTTTTGGGAAATTTTAAAACAAAGTTGAAGCATTTAAAGCCTTGTCTATAAAATAAAGGCCCTGTAATTAAAACACAGAACGTATGAACTCTACAAAATGGTACTGCTACAAAAGTAGAGAATAAAAGAAACGTCTCTAGTGAGTTTCCCAACCATAAAGTTCAGCGAAGCCATTCATCGGCACTCGTGATGTTCCTGTAACGAACTGGAGGAGTCGAATTCTCTTTTCAGCATCCATTAAGAGGACGACCTGACGAAAAAGGGAAAATAAAATTAATAAAAAGAGTTAAAAACATTCATTTATTCAGTTTCTAACAGTAAAGCATTGATTTATTCAATATCAATCGCCACTTTGAGAACAGTCATTTTAAATGTATACTTATTATCACAACTAGATCACTGATAAGATGAGGATGCAGGCTGTGTGTGCATGTGTGTTAAAGCTGAGGTAAAGACAGATGATAACCAGGGCAGGTAAAAACTACTCCAGGCTCTTTCATCAGAGCAAACAAGATCGTTCTATCCAAACAGACTTTGATCTTCAAAAGCGAGGCCAGCAAATCTGCCGCTGGCCTGATGAAGGGAAAACTGCCGGGAACTGTTATAATGAGAGAAGCAGCGTCCACGACTGACTGACATGCAGCAACACATGGCTGAGGATTTTCACCATAGATGTTGGAGGAAAAAAACAAACATTTTTTTTCTGTCTCATGTGTTTTTAGGTGTGTTTTTGTATCTCAACATGTTTACCTTCCAGAACCACTGTATGACAGGATGGTTGGGGCAGTAGCCGTTCTTGTAAATAGTGTGTTGTCTCCAGTCGTTGACGTCCACATCACCCAGACCACACATGAGCAGCTACAGAGGCAGAGGGAGGGAGAACACTTTATGTCAGCATCAGCAGCATCTCACAAAATTAATGCTGCAGTAAAACACTCAGTATCAAGAGGAAATCCAACTTGTTCTTTTCAAATTTAAATAAATATGTTAATTATTATTTTACCCTATTGTTTTTATTTCATTTTAATTTAGAAATTGGTACTGAAGTTTCGCTTAAGAGAACAACCAACCCAATCTATTCACAAAATTGGTGCAGATTAATTTTTCCGTCAATCTAAATGACTAAGCTATTAATTGACCAATTATTACAACTCCACCAGAAGGGGATCCATACCTCCAGTTCATTTTCATCAAAGATCTTGATCAGATCTATGAGGATGAGTTCAGTGAATCCCTGGAAATAACAAAGGGAAAAAAAAATGACATGCTTAAAGTACAATTCAAGCAACGTGAAAACAAAATAATTCATTACATATTCAAGATGTCATTAAAGTATTTTTAGGTTTAAGTACAGAGGCCAGTTTCAACCCATATACCCAGAGACCCTGTCGTAATATCATTAGATATGTGGCCACACTGCCCCCACATGGTGGTACTATTATCTCACATAAATACCTCCAGGAAGGCGTTCATCTGCTTCTGGACCCGGTTGACAAACCTCCACTGGATGACCAGGCTGATGGGCAGAAGATTATTGGCAAGTGAATTAGAAAACAGCCCATTTTCTATAATTTAAGGTGAACATTTGATGATGTAGTGTTGTCTCTTACTCTATGTATTCTTTTTTGTTCTCGTTGGTTACGACCATGTCTGAGCCGCTGGGCTTCAGGTCGACCTGGTACGTCTGAGAGGGGGAAAAAAAAGCAAAAGGGAGATGAAGGCCAGGATACATTTAATCTTAATTTGCAACCATTAAGATCAATATTGAGATTTCAAATCATGCAAAGTGATTGATTTTAGTCTTGTGCACCTGTCCAAAGTTGTCCTCATCAATACAAAACCTCAGGTCCAGCTCAGTGGGATCATTCTCCAGGATCCACTTCAGAGAGTTGTAGTATTCACTGTCCTGCAGAGAGGAGAAGATAAAGTCATAGTCATTCACTGACTTTAGCCAAATTACAGGCTTTTGTTCTAAACTTTGCCTATAGGTTGATATTTTGACAAAGTTCAATTCACAGAAGTAGTGAGATCTTACCACAGACTCCATGTCTTTCAGAGAGATCTGCTTCCCCAGCATCATCTTGTAGAACGGTCGGATGAAAAAACCTGCGACAGCACAACAAAATACAACACGACACAACTCAGCTCTGTGTTCTCACATAACAGCATGAAAAACAGGGTCAAACACTGACCAAACACTGAGCCTACCATCGAGTAGTTTTCCATGAAACACGGCCATCCCTGCCACACGCCCAATGAACTTGAAATAGGAGAGGTGATCCTCATTGCACAAGCCAGAGTTGGGATTGATTTGGAGAGTGTAGTTGTCCCTGAACAGACACAGAGGAAGGAATTAATGTCCAAGTTATTAAGTAATGCTCTGAGCAGTCAGTAGTAATAAATAGGTTTATTTATCTTTGACCATTTGATCGTGGACACCTTTAAATGAATAAATAAACAATGATTTGTACTGAAGTAACCTATAGGTAATGGAAAGAGGACATTTATAATAACAAGAAATAATGAAAAACACTAACTAAATTATAAGTTTCTGTGATGATTAATCACAACGTGGTTTAATTATAAAGGTTTACAGTTTTAATCACTCTCTTCTTTCTTTTCTTTTTTTTAATTTAATGAAGCCAACTGTAATTAAAGAAAGGCTTCATTTTTCACCACCATTCTCATTATTTATCTTCTGTTACCTTTGCCCTGCATCGTAAAACTGAGAGAAAGTCAACTGGTCCATCAGCTACTGGTGCCAACACAACAAAAGGAACAGAGCATATGACCCTTTGATTATCTTGACGTATATTGCACGTGGGAAACATTTGCTCCAGGATGGCTTTTTGAATAAGAGGAAAAGTTAATCAAAGTGAAAGGAAACTTTATGTCTCTTGGGGAAACAATACAACAGACTCTCTAGCCCTTAATCCTCCTTTGTCCATGAGTGCAAACATATAGAATAGTTTCCTTATAACATGAGCTTTGCGTGACACTGTGTCCTGTGTCACATCCTGTTGAACTCCTCAAGGCTTTTTTTTGTTTTGTTTTTATCTTAATTTAAAACTCACACAAAACAAGGAGAGACTTACGTGGCAGAGTATTCAAACAGGCCATAGTAAGGATTGAACATCTCCTTGGATAAGAGGAAGAACCACTCCCTGGCCACGCCGCCGTAGTCCAGTC
Organism: Selene dorsalis; assembly: GCA_900303245.1. NCBI lineage: Eukaryota > Metazoa > Chordata > Actinopteri > Carangiformes > Carangidae > Selene > Selene dorsalis. The sequence goes on along the minus strand of OMNW01034567.1, from coordinate 101,669 downwards.
CTTTCTCCGACTCAAACTCGATCCACAGCCGTGCCTTCAGAACATCGGGCCTCTTCAGGGACATGATCCGACGGTACGACTCTTCAAAGATGTTGTTCCTGTGCAGCTTCATCTCAAATCGGTTGGGAATGTCAGCCTGAAATGATGCACAAATAACACACTTGCTGATAAAGGTGCAATTCATTTTTATTCTATTGAAATTATTGTATTATGCTTAATTTAAGGTGCAGATTGCAGAATTCAGCTTGTGATGGTGCAAAATACAAGGAAAGTTCAGGGGGTTGGAAATTTTCTGAATGCATATTGAATCAATTTATCACATTTCCTCTTCTTTTCTCTTTGAAAACAACTCGGTACATTTATTACCCTCAGTCTACCAATCAAATTTCTGACCTTAAACATGCTCCAACATAAAACTGAATGCTGTGTCAACATTTGGAAAGTTTATCTCGTCTCGTCTCGATATTTTCATTTCTCTTCAGGAAATTCCCCACTCTTCATCTCTCATGTGTTTAATACAATTAGTTAATTGATGCAATTAGATTTAACGTGCAACAAAAATATCAAATTTGGTCATGTAAGGTTAAGACAGTGTGACGAGAGTTAAAAAAACAAGAGATCAAAACTGAAGCAAATGGATTCATCCTTTTGTGCAAGCAGTTGCTGTGAGGTTTTCACCAAATTTAGCTTTGTCCTCGTGCTGTTATGCAAAAGTTTCCCAGCAAGAACCACAAACACAAGACAGATGTGTATTTTAAAAAAAAAAAATAAAAAAAATAAATCAGTTCTTACAGGTTTCTTCAATTTCTTCCTGAAGTAGTCATATTTCTGCTTAAACTCTCTGGAGTAGGGAACAGCCTGCACAGAGAACAAAGAACACACACAGCAGTCAAGAAATGAACAAATGATCAAATAGCCTTCATAGGTGTGAACTTGTGGTGCGACTAAAACAGGAATAGTGAAGACATAGTAAACTTGAGCGTGAACCATATCTGTATCTGTACACGGAGTGACAGGAAGGTGCTGGCATGTGAAGTGACAACCGCAGTGACAAAGTGATTCATGTGTGTTGTCCAAAGAAACACGAGGTTGGTGATGGTGTGCGATAGATAGAACGACAGTGTTAAAAGGAGAAGCCGTTGTGTTGTTGTGCAGCGACACTGTTTGCATAAGTCAAGAGGTAAAATACTCACAGGTCCTGTGATGGCTGGACTCTGCAGACGAGGATCCTCCCACTGTGTGTTCTTTGTATCTGGATGAATCGTACACAATAACACATGGTTTTTATGCATGAACAGACTCCATCCTTACAGATGTGATTAGCTGATTTTCATCTGAATGAAAATTCACCACAGGAAAGTTGAAATCTTTTCTCACTTTAGTTTCTTAAATGTGAAGATTTGCCGACTGTCTCTGTTTCACATGATTATAAAGGATAGTAAAGGTGCATTTTTCACCATTTGCTAATATTTTATAGGCTCAACCATTGGTCAAAGAAATAATCAGCTGTTAATTGGTTGCATTGAGATTGTAAAAATATACCTCTATTAAGTAATAGAGAAAGATTTTGAGTAAACTCATATTGACACAAAGTAAAGGTTGGAAGAGACAGAATGTGATCTTACTGTGGTCGATGTAGAAGGTGCGTCCGTCTGTGTGAACTCTCTCTTCCCATCCAGGCTGAAAAGGGAGCATAAGAGAAGAAGAGTAAGGGAAAGCACACCGTCAGCATTACATTAGAACAGGCCATGCTCAAATAGTAATTTAAATCCATCCACGTTTTTGTTTTCCTTTTTTTTCCTTTTTGAAATTCATCTTTGATTGAACTTGACTGACCATTAAACGGTCCGTACACTGGCAGCGAGGCAAGCTCAATCAATCACCTCAAAGGAACTGAGAGGATTTTCTCTCCTATTTGAGTCAGGTCTGAGACAGCGGCAAGGCAGGGATACGACCACAACATGAAATCTGATCACCACTACTAGTTCAAACCAGAACACCAGCACTGACACGGTGACCACTCAGTACAGTGTCACAGGCCGCACACACGCACGCACGCACACTCGTATGGCACCAGCAATCAGGCAATTAAAATAATTACAGTAGGTTGAGAGTCAAGTGGTGGGGAAAGGGGGCTGAGTCTGACAATCTGTAAAATGGGTGCAGGTTCACTATGTGTGTGTTTCTGAATAAGCCTCAACTCTCTGAGTGGAAACCAGATTGAATAGATGATAATACATGCAGCATACAGCGAGATCCTCCCTAGACATAAACCTCCAACCCTCCCTCTGCCCCTTATTCAGCCATGGTTTCCTCCTCCGCTCCTTCTTTGTTCATTCTCCTTCTCACTCCCATGCATTTCAATTTGTTCCACCTCCCTAACTCATCTGTCCGTCTCCTCAGACACTGATAAAAGTACACAAACATGGAGGAGTCTGTGGAATCCCTGGAGAATGATGGAGAGCTCTAAATGTTAAACATTAACGAAAGGAGTGATGGCGGTGGTGGTGCAGGGGGGGAGCACAAAGAGAGGAGGTGGGGCAATGGTTTGATGAAAAGGGAGGGAGAGGTACAGTCCATCCATGCCGGTCATGAGAGAGAGAAAGAAGAGAGAGAAAGAGAAAAAAAAAAAAGTGCAAGGCTGTCTGCAGGCATTTGACCAGACCAGACCAGACCAGACAGGTAAGTAAGGCAGGCAGAGGGAGGGAGGCACCAACCAACCTCCTCTGGTAGGTTCTGCCAAACAGACATGGCCGGGTGCAGAAGAAGTAGCATACATTAGATCCACCAGAACGGAGTGAAAAAAGAGAAAGAGGGAGAAAGAGAACACACACACATGCACACACACCACACAAGCCTGTGAGATGTAGAAAACCCATGAAGCTTTGATTATTCAACCATCTAGCTATGGTAACATTAGGCCCACTTGTTGGGAGTTCGTCTCTGTCACATAGATAATAGCGCAGGTGACAGACAGTGTTCACCACCTAATTAGGGATGATCACAGCCCCCAGACTCTGCCAGTAACATTCTCCCACTGCCCCCTCTTCTTTTCTAACAGGACTTAAAAAGGAAATGTCTGATACAGTCTCATCACGTGGTCATGTCTCATCTATTACTGCAAAAGCCACATTCACATACTTTGCATCAGACATACATTAAACACTGAGTCAAGCTAACTAGGCTAATCTGCTAACAAAAACCCAAAGTGCATCATAAATAGTCACTGATGGTGAAAAAAGCTGTATTAGTTCTTTTTCACATTTTAACACGGTTGATTTTTTGCAAACATAACATAGAAAATACTGGTAATTGCATAGCAAGGCATAACATCTATTGTGATCTTTGAGACAGTTTTTTCATGGGCTCTGTTGACCAAAAGTTGAATATGTAGCTGGGCTTATTGTGGATTGTACTTACAGGAAGAGGACCAAGGTCACCGGGCTCCATCGAGTTCTTATTCCTCATATGGACTGGATACTTCAACCTGGGATCCTCCTGGTTGTCAAAAGAGGAAAGGGAAGGAAGGAAATAGGGTGAAGAAGAGGATGGTATTTATTATTCAATTTAAACCTAACACATTTTTTAGATGCTGTAGTTTCAGAATGAAAACAGGAACTCTTCAGTGTTACACACAGTTCACCTTGCCTGAAGAGGTGATGGACTACGTAAACGTGAAATTGAATTTCCCACCACCAGATGTCACTATAAGATTCAGTGAGCTCCAGACACAACCACTGCCCTAGATTTTTCCGATAATGTACGTGATTACACTGTGATAGACTGATGACCCTGCTCAATGTCAGCTGGGTTTGGCTCCAGCTCCAGACCTGATCAGTCTTTTATCTTAACAAACCCCCTGAGGCATTTTCTGGAAATTTTTAAGGAGAATGGCAAACGTTGCACCTATACGTCTGTTGAGCTGTAGAGGCACGTCTGTAAAATTTAAATGCAGTACTCACTCATTATTGGATTTGTTTCATGTCTTGATATGAGTTGACCCGTGTTATTTTCTTGTGAACAAAAGGCGTGCTGCCTTCTTGCACAATGAGGTTACATAAGCAGCTCACTAGAATTAAAAATTGTCTCTAGTCTCCCTTTAATTGTTTCCTTCCATCACAGCTCATCTCTAGAAACTACTAAAAACCTCTCAGACAATTACAGACTTTGTTCTTCAAGCATCATCTTGTCTGAGGTGATGTCACACATCCTGTTACGACAGCTCATTAGCTCACCCAGGTGGTTGTTCGGCTGTTGTGGTCGATGAAGAAAGGCCGTCCATTGGGGGCTATCCTCATCTCCCAGCCTGGGGGCAGGAAGCTCTGCTGTGTCTTGTGCTGCGACTTGGGGGAACTGTAGGGGGAAGGCTGGGGAGACTGGGGATTGGAGAACGTGTCCTTCACAGCCCTCCGTACCTGGATATTTGCTCCCTGGAATAAAGAAAACAAAGCATAATATTACCAGTCACATTTGAGTATGAGGAGAGGATTAAAGCTGGAATTGCATATAAATAACCAACAGCATGAAACTAAATCATCAATGCAGACAAAAACAAGGATGGAAAAGTGTCTTCTCACGTGGTCTAATATTAGAAAAAACACCACCCTCACCACAACATCATCACAAAGAAAGCCGGGGGTAGATTCTTTTGACTTCCATGTAAAGCAGGGGGCAGCTAATAAGCACCCATGCTGCATACTCCAGCAGCCCGTCAGGCTGTCACTCAAAGTGTCAGCAGAAAAGAGCAACAATACTTGACAAATTCTACAAATTTCAGAGGTCTGAAGGTACAATAATGGCTTTTTTTTTTGCAGTTTTTCACTCTACTGGCTGCTGAATGGTGGCATGGTCCAAGAAATAATGAAGCTCATTCACAGCAGCACTGCCACAACTGTTCATCTACCTCTTTCCTGCAAATAGAGAACTTGGTCAAGGGTACAAGAAAAATGAGTTGCAACATAATACCGCTCGTAAAAAAAACTGTGTATCCACAGGAAACCATGCATTTCTGGCATCTTGAAAGCTTCTAAAGCAGCATTAAGCAAACAAAGGTAAGTAACTTAATTACTTATGTGTTCCCAGATCACATTGTTCTTTTAGCAGTAATTATCACTGAATGATCTGATTTTTCACAGGATGAAAACTGCATTAATTAATTCACAGACCTTCCACCTTCTCTGGAAGTTGTAATTACAACATCCTGCTGTGAGTGTTTCACTTCCTTTAATTTCCACAATGCAAGTGAAAACACACACACGCGCACGCACACACAAACACACACACACACACACACACACAAAGCTTAATTAAACTTCCTTCAGGTCTCTTCCCCTGGTTGTTCTCTTGGATCTTCACCTTTGAGTGAAGCCATTAAATGCAGCGTGAGGTCAAATAAAGACCATCCTTTCTTAGATATGTGTTGATCCTAATTAGCAAAGTTTGTGTGGTGCATTTAAAGCTACACTGCATAATTATAAGTTCAAGATAAGTGTTATTTTGTGTAGAAGTTAACTGTGCACAGTAGGTAGAGAACTAAATCAAAAGTTTCTAAAGTGTTATATAATATAACTCCATCAGCTGCTTTAAGAACATGTGCACACCCCAAGCTTAACATTATAACACTAACACAGAGTTATGATGAGAGTATGTTATCTGATAGGTGCAACAGTATTTGGAATAACTTATGATTAGCCACGAAGGTTATTTTCCAGCCTAAAAAAAAACTCTGCCTACTCACATCTAAACAAAAAGTGGAAAATTCAATGCATTACCTATAGTTTTATGTAGCTATTAATTAACATATAAATCATACTCCCTGTTTGATTATTAAACCCCCCCCCCCCCCCCCCCCCCC
>OMNW01034567.1:83649-95795 GCA_900303245.1 Selene dorsalis | reverse complement strand
CTTCATGGTAATGTTGTGAATTCATAGCCAGGACGTGAAAAACGCTGATATACTGCAGAGAGATATGAGCTTTATTGATCACCAACAACCAGATTATTTAAGATCAGTGGTCAAAACACTCTGCAGTAATTTAACAATGGACCCACTCTTTGTCAAACAAAGCAATAATTCAATTTGTCCACTACTTGGGCTCAGGCCAAGGCTGTGAATGGACATGCCAAAGCACTCCACTGATGACTGTGCACTTCAAGGCCAACCTCCATTAGGATATTTGGTGGCTGAAAGTATTTTTGGTGTAAAACAGCTGCAGATTTACAGTGCATAAGGTGTTTGAGTTAAGCTTGAATGCTCATTTACTCCTTGATAAAACACTGCAGCTACAAGATAAAGGAAAGTATTTATGACTATCTGTCCGGGGAAAAAAAATAGGGAAATGCTTTATGCATCCAGTATAATGATTATGAAAAGAAGAAAGGATGACTTAAAATGAAAGGCATAGCTCTTTAAGGAATTTGCATGCAATGCCATGCTGTACAAAGTAAAAAATCTAACGATACAGTCTTTTATTTGCTTTTGATGCTGCCTCTGTGTTTGTAAAATGGCGTCTGGATTCCAGGTTTGCTTTAGCAGATAACAACAAACATTTGGGACCTGTGATCAATTTAAATAATTTAGTCATTCAGCAGCAACTGGGTGAATCTGCCATCTTTGATTTCCCACAGCAGCTTCAGCCTGCTAGTGCTACTGCTTCAAATCACGCCACACTGCAGAATGAAATGCTGACAGTGCAAACTGTTCACAACAAACTCATCACCATGATTAACAAAGCTTGAACAAGGCTCCAACCATTTCAGATGATGAGCGATAGTCGAATGGAGAGCTGTTTTAGTGCTCAGCCCTCAGCTAGTTACATGTTAGGGGTGGAAAAAAAGTATGAAGACAGAAAATTGTCATCAAGGGAGAGATGAAAAAGATATGAGGAGAAAAGACTGGTTAGAGGGTGAGATTAATGTTTTCATAGGGGAGACAAGAATGGAAAGAGAGAAGAGCAGCAATCAACCTGAAAGGAGGAGAGATAATAGATGAAAAGTGAAATCTTAAAGAAGGAAATTTGCTGAGAAGGGTCAGGGTTTGGCCATCTACTCTACTAAAGGATGGGTGTACTGATACAACACAGGAGTGCATGAAAGGAAAGTGAGGGTAAGGATTGGAGAAAAAAGGAGGTCGAAATAACTCATCCTTAGGTAGTGAAAGAGGGAAAAGATATGGGTGTGGCAGAGCAGGACGGTGCAGGTGGCTAATTCTCACCTCCAAGGGGGTGGAAAGGGTGACAGTAGGGGAGCTGAGGCTACGAGGTCGTCGGACTTGGGGCTCATGGAGGTGGTTGTTGGAGGCATTGGAAGAGGAGGAGGGGGTGGATGCGGGTGCCAGGGCCGAGGCTCCTCCTGATGCTGATGCTGCTGCTGAGGTGCTGGCTCCGTCTTCGGTCAGCTGTCAGTGAGAATAGCACTTTTGAGGTTAAATGGGGTTTGGGAATAAGGCAAGTGATGCAGTTTTGCGTAAACTTTTCCCCATCACACTGTAAGCAATGCTGTCAAGGATGCTTCTCTGCACCGAAGAGAGGTCTGGATGCAAGCTTTTCTCTCAGGAGCAAATTCATGTTAGTGTTACTTTCAACCCTAATCAAAGTAGTAGGCACGAAAGGTTTTGAGTATATATCAAAGACAAAGCAATGCTATGGTGCTGTTCACCGAATCATCATCAGTGTCCTCTCCTATTAAGTACAAAAACTGTTGAGAACCAGAGAATGAGAGGACTATGTGATGACAGACAGCTGAACAGCTATAATATAACAACAGTGTTTTGATCAAAGCAGAAATGAAGGCATGGATTTCAAAGAGGAGAGACATGAGCATCAACTATAGCACCCAGTCCCATGTAGGAGCCTCTCCCCCAGCTCAGACTATGTGGAGCTGCTTAGTTTGTGCACAGAAAGACAGGGGGAAGACAAGTGGAAAAACAGGGTAGAAATGGGACAAGGGAGGGAAAAAGTGGTGGTTGCAGTTCCATGCCACGGTTTAGGAAGATGTGACCAATGCGGAGTTGCACTTCATCCAGAGAATCAAAAAAAAAAAAAAAAAAAAAAAAGCTAGACGAGAGAAGGAAGACGAACAATAAAAAGTTGGACAGAAGAGGAGGAAACTGGACAGAGAGAAAGACAGAATAGAAGACTTTAAATTTGCAAAGCTGTGTCTCTCTCCGTCATTCTTTATTGCTACACAGAGGAGAAACAGAGGGGAGGGTAGAGGAGGAAGAGGTCCAGCACACAGGCCTAGGCCATGACAGGGGCCACGGTAACGTCCAATCCCATGCATAGAGAGTCTCCAGGCAGCCCGACAGCCCGCCTTCAGACCTGCTGTACCTGCACAATTGGCCTAGTCCAGGTTGTGGTGCGGTTGTTATGGTTGACGTAATAAGTTCTTCCCTTGGCGTCCTTCCTCTCCTCCCATCCGGGGGGTAGGCCAGGGGTGGTCAAGGAGTAAGCAGTCGCCGTGGGAGACTGGCCGAGTGTGGAGAGAGAGCAAAGCAAAGACAACTAATCAGTACAGGCTAATACGCTTCAAGACAAGGGGAGGGAATCTTATTGATTTTTTTTTTTTTTCAATGATTGGAAACAGGTCACAAACTCTTTTATCTGCCCAAGAGGATAAAAAGTGATGTTTTCAATACAGTCAGGTTATTCCAACATACCACACATTGTTGTCCTCAGAATCTAGCAACAAGACAAAGGCTTTCAAATCTTTTCACATTTCAGCTGCACAATGACAAAACACTTGAGGAAGAGGATATGACAAAAGACGCTTTACAGCTCTAATGGGAAAACAGAACCTTCACACACAAAACACAATGAAACACTAAACGCTGCTACTAAAATAAGCATCACAAGGAGAAAAGTGGTAGAACATTACTACTGCGAGTGACCTATTAACTGCTCGTTGCATAAAGATTACTGAAATAGTTGACCAAATGATCACAACATAAACACTACATTTTACAAAGCCTATTTATGGATTCATCAATGAATACCAGCACTCATGTACATTTTTTTGTGCTGTCTCCTTCCTGGGAACATTTATTTCACCTTTTATTTATGCATTTTGTGTTTTGGAAATGTGTCATGTTGTACAGTTTCTTTTGTCGTCTCAGATAAGGATCTGTTTAAACAAGGTAAAACCAATAACTTATAAAAAGAAAAAAGAAAAAGAAAAAACTGAGCACAGTAGAGTAAATGACTGAGAGCTCTCATGAGTCTTTCTGCTGAAGTGTGGGTTTTCATCAAAGTAATTTAGAGACTAAACGAGTCAGGGGACAGATACAGGTCCATCCAACATGGGAACTAAGAAGTGTACGATTGACAGGGTTTAAACTGTATATAAACTGAGATATTACCATAGACTCCTCACCACCTGAGACTGTTTGAGCTCTTGTTCTTCTGGTCTGGGAACTCTGCTGGTGGTAGACAACAGGGGAAGACTGTCTTTAGTTCACAGTATGTTATGTTTTCATTTCCAGTAAAGAGGCAAGGGAGAGTGTTTGGGCCATAGTGAGAAAAAACTGATTGGACAAAGGGAAGGGGGGATTTTATTCTCAAAGGAGGTGAGGAGGGACAAAGGGAGAGGAGATTCTTGTGATTATGGACCATGGTGGGAAAGTGCCGTGACTGTGAGTGCTGAAAAAGAAAAAGAGAGGACACCCACTGAAGCATACGTGCTGTGAGGTTGACAGGCAGCAGGAAGGAGCACAACTGATTTGGCAAGAGGCTGCTGTTGTGATTGGCTGACTCGATTAGACAAAAGGTAAGTTCAGAAGATTTTTAAGGACTGTGGTGCCAGTATCTTTTGGACAGCAAAGAGAAAATTGAATCAAGTTTAATATTGTTCTTCAATCCTGAGAGGCTCCTCATTCAAGAGACGGTCTGCCATTGGCACCTGGATTTTTGCTTAGCTTAATAATGTCAAGCTCACCGCTGTGACTCAGCTGTGTGACAAACATCTGATTCAGATCTTGTGACAAAGTCGTCCATGCTGAATCCCCACGAACACTATGACTCAGGACTCTGAGGAATATCTGAACTGATGCGGTTCTGTTCTTAATGTTACTCCCACTGCCATAGCTTTCCTGCTGGAATGGTCAAACTGTTGGCACAGAGCCTTGGAGCCAGTGTTTCTACAGTATATCAAATAGAGCGGGAAGTGAGTCACAAAGAGCATAACCATGAAAAGTGAGAGGAGCGAGGAGGAAGAGGCGTGGTATTCCTACAGAGGCAAAAAGACAAAGATGAATGGTAAAAATTGAAGAGGGAGGAAGGAAAGCTGAGAAGGTCGTGACTTCTGCCTAGCACAGACAAGTGGAAATTTTAAAATGCGAGGAGGAACAATGGCAATGATTTTTAAGTGTGGTACAGGGGCAGCAGTGAGACACACCAAGAGTGATGAGGTAAATTAGACAACAATTCAAACCTGCTAAGACAATTAGAGAACAAAGAAAGGGATGTTCATTACAGTAGGGGTAATGCAACAGAGAGAAGGGGGGAAGCCAGAGAAGCAGGAAGGACATGACAAGGGACATGTGGCAGTTCAGAAATATGTACCGTAAGAGGAGGAGCCTGGGCTTGATCACTGACACCATCCGTCATACTGGAGGAACGGAGTCTGTTTGACAGCTGAGTCTGTTAAAAAAAAAAAAAAAAATACATTATTGCAAACACTGCCCATCTGTTGCAAACACACTTGTTTGGTTTGACTGTCTACGAGTGACTTCAATGTAGAGCAGTTTAGGTTTTCACCACTGAAAATGACCGAGTATCCAAGTCTCACCAGAGCAGAGCTCGGCCCCGGCACTTCACCGTTGGTGTCGGGGGTGAGCGACAGCCTCAGATTCAGGTCTTCAGAAAACTCCTGGGTGACAGGTGTGGGTGGGTGCTGTGGGGTCGAGATGGAGGAGGGGCCAGGCAGAGACTGGGACAAGCTGTCATTGGGATCTTCTTCTGTGATGAGCTCCCAGGACTACATGAGCAACAGCGAGACAGAACCAATGACAAAGGAACATTTTAGTAACCTCATGGCCTAAGACAACTGTGGCCCAGTATGTGTTTACTGTACTGTATGTGTTTATTCCTCTCTCTCTCACATTGTCCATGTCCCTGGGCTCCAAATGCTCATTCTCTAGGTCTTCACTGATGTGGCGTCTTGAACGGAAAACACGATGAGCCTCCTGATGGATCTGCCGCTGCTGATTGTCACTCTCAGTCTCTGAAATCACATCCCTGAGAGAGAAGAAGAAATGTCACGTTAAAAACAGCTGGAAATGTTACACATACGTAAATAAAAACCAGAAGTGCAACTGAGTGCTCACTTTCCTGCCAAGAGTTATCAAATCAAACTGAAAATCAATGAAAAGTAATTCTACAAATATTTCATGTATTACTCATACATGAGTTTGATGGTGTTCTATGGTGATTTACCAAAGCATAATATGAATTCAGTGAAAGTATTAATGATATTAGTCTGACCCAGTAATTCATTATTGACCATTTAAACAAATAGTTTTACACACTTATGTGATAAAATGTATATTTTTACTTTTAGGTTGTCTATGATTATCTATTTGTGATATGTGATCATGAAACTGAATAGAACAAAATCATGGTTTAACTCTTTAACACTTCATATGTGAGATGAGGCATACATGTTGGAGGGCCGTTTCCACTGTGTGCTGCGGTTGTTGTGGTTGACATAGTAGGTGCGGCCCAGGTTGTCCACCTTCTCTTCCCAGCCTGGAGGCAATGGGGGGAGGAGCTGCTGTGGTCTCTGAGAGCCTGAGTCTGCAGACTCATCCCATCCCTGAAAAAGAAAAATTAGCAATTTTTTGACACAAGGTCGTATAAGTTCCTCACCAGCAGCTCCGGACATACTAGCCTACAGAGAGCTGGTCCAACACACAAGCGTCTTCAAGTATGGAAATACAGTAAAGATGTTGGATTCAGTTGTGGTAGGTTCTTTTTTTCCTGAGTGCTGTGTTGTGGTTTGAGATGTTTTTGTTAACATTAACTGGTGTTTATTTTTGTGTGACAGGCTACTGGCTGGCTGGGATAACTCCCTGACCACAGGATCTAAGACTGAGCTAATGTTAGTGCATCTGTGTCACTACCAGGGTTGACAAATTTCAACTCTGCTTTAGGCTAAACAGACAGAGAAGGTAAACCTGGGAAGACTACATTTTTAAAGCCTGTGTTTGTAAAGAAGTAAAAAACTAACTCCAGAGAGGGAAAGTATTTCACAAAATGAAGGACGGTTAGCACTGTGACATTTTAGTTTTCGTACTTGCTAAATGTCACCTTATCTACGAAGCCTTTCACCATCTGAAAATTCACAGTATCTTTCATGCTCCCCAGCCATCTTGCACAATCCATATGAAATCTGCACACTTCAACACACAGACACATGCAAGAACACACAAAGTAAAAGAGAAGCTCCTATTTCTCCAAATAACAGGCCATATAGTAAATGGTTTTTCCAGACCCTGACCTGGAAAAGACTTTCACCAGATTCTGGCAGTGAGGTACTGCCTGAATTCTTAGAGAAAAGAATACAAAGACGAACTGTCCTTTCTCTTCTCACTCTTAGGAAAAAAAACACACATTTCTTCTAGTCCAAAGTGGGACTTAAACTTTCATCTTTAAGCTCCTTAAAATGTTTTCTTTGTGAGGAAGGAAACAATAAAACCAGAATGTGGTTTGGCTCCAGGTTGGCTCCGGGCTCCAGGTCAAAGAGCCACCTTAGGTAATGCAAAGTCAGCACTTCAAACTAACTCTGACAACAGTGGCCAACACCTTACCTCAGCCTCCTCCCTCATTTCTCCAGCCTCCTCTTCGTGTCCTCCTTGTTTAGGTAGATAGGCCATCTTCAGACGCAGGTAACCCTTCACCCTGGACTTGTGACTGGATGATAAACATCAGTCAGAATAGATCCACTTTAGCTAAACTCAGAGCCCCTGGGGGCTACAAATATAGGGGGTTTCCAACAACTAGGCTGATGCTTAGAAATATAGGGGAGTTTCCAAACTGCCTTATTCTAGCAGATGGTGTTTCAGCTGTAGTATTCAACTTCTACTTGAACTTAACACTTTCTTGAGATGTGACACCAATCTGCATACTGTTGCTACCAAGGATTTAAGGTCACTGTCTACTCCACATGCTAATGGCGGCAAAGCAGACACAACTCAAACTATGAAGTTTCATTACTGGCCTCCATTTTCAGTGATTACTTGTCACATCCTATCCGTCACATCCAACAGAAACTGACCTTCTGGGCCGCAGAAGGAAGTCTTTAAATGTGTAGGGACGCTCCATAGCGGGATCCTCAGTCTGCAAATTAAATGGACACATTTGTTGACAGCAATCAATTGAAAACATAAGCATATAAACATGTTGGCTGGTATCATATTATCAAAGGCATGAGTTTACAGCACGGCTGCAACCCTCTGCACAGCCATCACATGGTCATTATGCAATGCTGAGCTTCTCCTGTTACATATTGAACAGCAGAAAAGTCTTTTGCAATTCACAGTGATCTCCCACTGCTGTTTGAATGTGCCAAACCAGTCCATATTGGCTACACACCGCATACTACATTGTAATTTAACTAAAAGGAGACTGTCAGTTCCCATATCAAAAGTACAATCTTCAATGGAAGTCTTGTAACAGTGAAATAAAGGACATTTAAAAAAAAAAAAAAAAAAAATCTGCTATCAAGGATAATCTCTCATCTGTTTGGTCCAAACTGTCCTTGAACTGATAGGATGTTTCATACATAATACATCTGGATAACTGTTTGAAAACACTGTGCTTAAAGGCCTGAAGCTACACGCACTCCAACTTATGTGTGGCTAATGCAAACCAGGGCTTAAGTGAGGACTAAGCTGGCACAAGGTTTCATGCTGCATGAAAACTGTGTTTGGAAACAGCTGAAGTAGCTCAGGCTTCCTGAAGGCAAATGCAGCTACCAGAGAACTTCTTGATGAGTCAACGAGGCCGACCTGAGTCATGCAAAGTAAAGTAAATGTCCAGTAAACATGAATAAGACATCAATGCCCTCAGTCATGTAGTCATGCATGAAACAAATTGAATCAAAGCACATAAAATGCATATCACAGCACCTGCACAAATATACGAGTCACTTACTCATGCTCAGTCAATTTGTTTAATGTCTTCAAAGGGATTTTCTGCATTAGACGGCATTAGCCACATCAGGACCAAATATTCCCTGTCCTGTCCAATGACTTCACCTCAGCATGACTCAGCTGTTGCTTTTACCTGCTACCAATTCCCCGGCCCTGTGGGAGCCAAACGGGACATTAATAATTAACCCCAACACCTTTTACTGATATGCTTTTAAGGTTCAAACCTTTAGAAGACAGAACTTCAGAGCGCCACAACCAGTCTGATGGCACAGTTCATTTCTCAACTGAGCAGAAGGTGTGCTGCGTCAGAATGAGCTGTAGGTCTGTTTGTTTTAGTTTCAGGTCGTGTCCACTCACATCAAACGTAAACTGTAGAAACTCCCAAGCAGTGCACACTGGTTCTGCATGTGACTGTTGAAAGCTGTTGTCCCAGCACTCCAGTGTAAGTGTGTGAATTTGACAAGTGTAGTTTTTCCATTGGCTGTGAGGGTAGCCCGCCCTCAGGACAGTCACCTCTGTTTACATTCGAGACAACCCACTGTCTATTTCTATCCAGGAGTGTGCGTGATCACAACAAAACGCTGTTTGTGTGGCTCACACTTTCTCACACAAACACCCTCTTTGACTGACCTTCGCAGAGGTCACACAGGCAGCGCAAAATTCAAGATAACAAACAGCTGAGTATTCCAAACAGTCAGCCTGGACACACGTCACACGCACACACTTACACAGATGCAAATAACTCACCGGCAGATGACTAAGAGGAACATCAACTTGACCCAGGAAATCATCTCTGGTCTAGGAAAGAAAACAAGAAGGTCACATTAAGCAGCTTAAAGTTTAGAAATGTGTGATGGAATACCAAAATTGCCAGCGAGGAAAAGAGAGGGGAAAAACACAATGTTGAGGTGAATTAACTAATGCATCAGAAGATCCAGCAGCATTTTGTGTGTATTTGTCACAGACGGGATGAAAAAGACAAAGATTTTCATTTCATGGTAAGCCCCATCCAGGAATAACCTCTAGCTTCATGATGAACGCTTGTGGAGATCTGAAATCTTTGATGTTTGCAAAACAGGAAAGGTGCAATTACGTCTCAGCAATTTGGAGCAATTTGTACTCATTTTACTGAAAAGATCAAAACAATATTTTCCTGTTTATAAAGTCAATCAGATGAAAAAAGGATTTTGTTTAATCAATTTCTCTACCAATCAGCACAGATTTCCACAGGTGTCCAGGCACAAGGCTCAGTCTAGGGTTTTATCTATGGACAGGACAGGCCTTTGGTATTACTTCATAGGAGAAGAACCCGTGATCTCAGCAAGGAAAAACAACATCCACTGCCACCAGATAGAAGCCAAGTCAGCCAGACAGAGGGAGAGAAGGATGAATGTGACAACAGGGAAGAATTAGGGAAGGTTTCAATTTAAGAAACCTGTATATGTGTCCATCCTTTTGCCAAAAGTAATGCAGACTGAGAGGAAAGGGGGAGATTGACGGATGACTGAGCTGCACTGCTGCAGCCCCCAGGAGGAGATATGATTACCTGTCCGAGATGGAAAAGCCCATTCTTGGTTGTAGCCTGTGTGTGGGACACAACTTATTTAGACAACAGGCATAAACTAACAATAATGCCTATTTGTAGACACTGGTTTGACAGGAAATGCTGTGCAGAAACAATGAATGTTACTCCTGTTGGACCAGTGTTTCTCACTTTGACCTGTGATCCACCTGTAGGCTGCGGGAGACTTAAGTAAGACTTACGTAAGTTGCAAAAGGGGTCAAGAATGAAACAAAACTATGTCAAAACATAGGATGTGGCTGGATTGTGTATGGTCAGTGTCTGAAATTGAGGATCTGGATCAGTCAATTAAAAGTACTAGAGCCTGCTTTAATCCCCTGTTATGAACACATACGGTAGCACTGAAACGTGGCCCACGAAGACTGCATGTTAACTTCTGAGCCTTTTCAAAGTTGCTGCAGCTCTGTTCACCAAATGTTTAAATCAAAGACAATGACCATGCTGTGATTTCAGCTATATTTACTTATATAATGATCACTCAGAGAGAGAATTAGAAGCACATTCATATTTATGTCAGCTACAGTACAATCAATTAAATGAAAAGCACAGAGAGAGAGAGGTCTGCTTACAGAGGGACAGCCCAACCTCGCACTTTCGGACGGTTCGGAAAAGTTGGTAAATCTAGTAACAAAGCTCGTAGATCTGTGTGGTTGGTAGTTTATTCGAGTACAGTGCTTCACACTGATGTGAGGTTAACGTGTGCAGCTGTCACAATGGTTTACTCTGATTTGTCTGAAGGGAAGAATAACAGCGGCGTTGCAGAGTGAGTGCGCTGGGCTCCCACCATGGTTAACAGACCTGGAATTCGACGGTGAAAGGTTACAAATGAGTCACATAAAAACACTGAGTTATTAATGCACAGGCACGTAAACAGACACAGTGAATGCATCTGACACACACACACACACACACACGTCCAAACACCTACACTCACACACAGAGACACATCAATCGAACCACCGCTTCTTGGAAAAGCGAGAGCAACTACTGTGTAAATTATGCCAGTATCTGCTTTCATTTCCCAAACCGACAACCGGACAATGCATTTACTGCTTGTGTAACTCCAAAGAAATTCAAAACAATCAAGTAAAAGCTCAAGTTGAAGAGTGCAACAAAAGAAACCTGAACCACAGCATTCACATGAGAGTATCAGATTACATTCTTTCACGTGTTGATCTGTAAACTGCAGCGGGAACTTCTCACACACTTTGTCACTTTGTTTTGAGAAGCACTTCATATACTTATAATTATAATTAGCGTTGCAAAGAATCAACTGACCGAGCTTTCAGCACCTGTTGAATCGCTTAAGAATATGGACAGTGCTGTAGCGACCCTGCAGACTTCAACCATATATGAAACAGGCAGTAGCAAGGACAGTTTCCTATCGGACACATGGCTGTTTTCTGTCCTTAAACATAACAAGCGTTTAAAGGCGATGGTGTGTGTGTATGCGGAGGGGTATAATTGCAGAGTCATCAAGGGGTCACAGTTGAGCCTGCAGCTGCCTCTCCCAGGGCCAGGTTACACTCAGAGAGGGAGGGTGCTACTAACGACCAAGAGGAGGAGGAGGAGGGGCGAAGACTGAAAGAGGTATGAAGCGGATGATGACGCACTGTACGTAACTAGCTGGCTTGTGAACAGTTAGAGAGTAAAAACACCAAAAACACTGACTCATCTTGATTTACCAGTCTTAGAAATTTTTGCCACTGCCACTTGTGCACAGTGTAAGTGGATGCTCACAGCTAAAAATAACAATTAAAAATACATGAACCAGCCAAATTACTCTCTAAAAATCAATGCCCCTGTTGCTTATCAATAATATAATCAGTTTTTATAGACATTAAAAAGAGAGGCTCCAATGCTTTGAGCCTCGTAGATTTAAGTCCAATCACCTAACATTGGACTTGAACAAATGAAATTAAAATCAATCAATCAATCAATCAGCATGCCTGAACACCACAAGGTGAAGTGAAAAAAATAGTGCTGATGTTTTATGAGCTAACGAAAGTAGATAAAGTAATAAGAGCTGTCTATGCTAACTGCTGCTATAATGCACTGCTGTGAGGCTACATGAAGAAGTGGCAACAGACTGAGAGTTTATGATATAGAGGAACCTGGAACAAGTCCCGGCTGCCAATGAGGTGTGAAAAGGTTGTCTCACCTACTCAACAGTCCCCATGCTGACACGACTGAATTACAATGCCATGCAACTCTGAGAGATCAGAGTCGACAGAGAAAAGCCCTCCAACAACAATAGCAACTTGAATCCCTCTCACATGCTGCTGGACCAAAATAAAAAGAGAGAACCCCCCCCCCCCCCCCC
>OMNW01034567.1:65215-79871 GCA_900303245.1 Selene dorsalis | reverse complement strand
CCACAAAAACTACACAGCCACTGCAAAAAAAAACTGACAACTTTACACTATGCAGTGGGAGGAGTGGCAGAGTGAAGGCTACAGAGAGGACGGGTGAGGGGGGAAAAACAAAAATAAAGAAGAAGGATCCCTGTATGCTGGACTCTTAGCACTGGCGACAGACAGCATAAATAGCCCTAGCCCAGTGACGGTCAGCATTCCTGACATGATTGGATAAGAGAGGCCGGCACTCCTGGTTTCCGAGGTGACGGTGGGTTGCCTGTCAGTCATGTGACTACAAATGGCCACACCACCTCCTGTTACAACCTCATGCTGCCCTCAAGTGCCAACTGGCCCCCCAAACACATCCCACTTATCCCTGTGCATCCATCCCTACAATGACATGCAAAACCCTGTCCACTTATCCACCTCCACACCTCTCATAAATGTAGCTGCACCTCCTAGCTGGAAAGGGGTGTGAAGACTAAAAACATTCCCATGAATTTGTTGTATACAAACACACACACAATATCTTTATGTATCCTCTTTAAACAGATTCACTCGTCACAACATGATGTTAAAATTCCCTTCCCAAATGACCCAGTAAAGACCACTTAGAGCCAACAGTCCCACAGAAAAATAGAGCAACAAATCCAGAAGATAAATTGAGATTGTTTCTTCTTGCAGCTTGGAAACAACAACAACAAAAAAAAGTGTAAGGAAGTCGCTGCTAAAAATGGACCAGAAAAAAGGCAGCAGCAGAGTGGGGAGTAGAATATCTGACAGATTGCAGCTTTGATAAAGCAAACAGCAGAGATCTCTCCAGGGAAACATATCTTAGTCTGCTTCAAACAGAAAAGACATGGGCCGTCTCCCATACACAGCCAAACACTTAACTGTCTGGTGGTTTTATAGGCCACTCTGTTTGCATCCAAAATCCACCCAAGATACGAGTCAGCTGTCATCCTAGTCTGCAATGCTGAAATGCTGATGCTTAACCACTTGTAATATGTCATTTGGCTACAGTACAAGGTAAAACAGAGAGACGTTTCAATTATAAACTGTACATTCATGAGGGACTGCTTTATACAGCGAGACGGTTAAGTGATTCACCAGTGCATCAGCATGTGAAAAGGGGGTTTTAGGCTACTTGGCCCTCAGGCCAGAGTTAGCAGGGGAGTCGTCCACCTCCATAAACAGCACTGAAAAGCCCCTATGATAATTTGGCATTTCAGAGTTATGTCATCCAAAGTGGCTGCCTTGTTCCAACTTCTATGACTGATCTGACTTATGGATTATCCCCAAAGCGTCACCTCATTTGTATTAAAAAGCAAGCGGCAACAATCTGACAGCTAAGCCACTGATGGTGAACCACATTGGAGAAAAAAAAAGGAAAAAGAATGGGAGGACATAAACAAATAAAAATCTTAACTCTGCATTATAGACAAGAGGGCATCAAGGAAGCAGCTGATATCGACTGAAGACAGAGAAACAGTTGAAAAGGAAAATACTGTAGCACAGGAAGAAATCTTGGTTTGGCAGCCAGTTACACACAGCGATGACACACTGCCTACAGTGTTAGGCCCAGTCAATAAAAAATGTGTGTGAAATGTTATGGAGAATGTTCTGTATAAAAGAAACAAAATGCCAATGTGTGGTCCAATGGCAGCAAGCCCAGCTTGCTAAATGACATAACATGCCTGCTGCAAACAAAGCATTTCACTGTAGTGTAGGCCTATTCAACTTCTTTCTTTACATTGGGTCTTTTTTGTCAGTATCATGTTTAGTTCTCCTTTATTCTGTATAGACTTACATATGAGGACATTTAGTGTATCTAGAGCATCAGCATGCAAGTTCAAATAAAACCGCAATCCGTCATGATATAGCACTAGCTTAGTCCATCTCTAAGCTCATCTGACAAATAAACCATAAATTTATGGATGCTAGAGAACAAGCAGCCGCTTCAAAAAAATATTGGCCAGTGGTGGAGGAGCTGCCTTGGCATGTACTTAGAGACAGACAGAAAAGCACCTTCTCATACATATAAGGAGAAGACAAGGATGGAGGCTGCCTGTGCTGTGCACTCTTGTGTCATCCTCTTCTATACTGCAACAGAGATTCCCCTCTGCAGAGGCATGTAGAGCATGCATACACAACACATACAATGTGTGCACTGATTTTAACAGTATGAAAGTCACTGAATGAGATTTAATAACAAAATCTTCCTTTTTTAAATTACAATGTGAATTATCAGGAAAACTACACAATGTGTTAAAAAGATACTAGAACCTCCGATGATGCTCCCCCATGTACAAAATCAGTAGCGCTGAACCTGTGAGGAGCAGACAGAATGTGCCTTATCCAGCCAAGAGGACCGAATCTGCGTCAGGCCACATCCGCTGTTTGTATTTTTAATGAACACTAAACTCTACATCCAGACCCCCAGAGTTACCATAGAGAAGCCATAAAAAAACAAACACCATCACAGTCCTAAATCCCTTTCAGGGAAGCCTTTTGCCTCTTCCACAGAACAATGTCTTCATTATGTCAACAACTTCTTCACATGGCTCTGTCAGCTCTGAGAATGGTTCCCCGAGGTGAAAGTTATACATAAGCATGAATTAGGGGATTGATTATCACGACCTACTTGTGCCATTTTTAATTGCTGCAACACTTGATGATTGTGCAGACATTTTCGCCAGTTGTCATGGCAACTGAGGGCCTACAACAGACTTTATTTTACAAGTCAAGGAAACTAGTGTTCTTGTCTGGAAGGGAAATCTGAGAAATCTGACATGAGAGGAATGTACAAGTTTTTCAGTCAGTGGACGACAGTTTTGAAGCAGAGCAACAAAACTGGGAGACAAACAAACCACAATCTGTGTCTGCACACTTTACCTTAAAGTGTGCGGAGATGTATAACTCTTGCTTTTTTGATGAGCCTAGACTGGTAATGTGACTTCTTAAGAAGAAATTGTGGAGACACGGGGGATCAGATAAAGTCAATACAATTCATACAGGCTTATGATGCTCCCTGTGGTAAAAGCAGAACTATATTGGGAAACTGGCTGAGAATAAACATAAGTGTGTAGCGATATCGGTTTTAAAATTGTCACATTTTATGTGGTGGTACATCATGTTTTATTGTTATAGAAGAGATTAAATCATACAGAGAAATACCTACTGTAGGGAAAGCTCATCATCACAAAATAAAAGAATGAAAGAGATGATATCAAGACAACGCAATTTCTAAACAGTTTACAGTAGAAACAAACTGCACAAAATAAATTAAGAGGGATAAGGATCACAGTGTGTGGAACCTACTAAAAAGACCTCTGGGGAGAGCTGTCAAAACATGACACCAAGAAATTTAAAATATTGTGTGATATAAGCGACAGAGGGAGGTTATGAAGTGTGAGTCTTACCAATCTGTTTTCATCAAACACCTCAAAGAGTAGCCTGTGATTCTGCGGACACACCTGTGTTGGTAAATAAATAACAAGGGAGATGTTATAGCAGTTATCCAGTGGTTATAAGACATACAAAGACAATACAGATGTGCAGACATGCAAATGCACAGGTATGTTGATATCCAGTCTACTCGCTTCTGCATCACCAAAATCCACAGCTACTTTATCTTTATAACTCTTTTATGAATAACTAGTGAGGGGATGTGATACACGTGCAGCTCAGCTTGTAGGAAACTGTACGGTCTGTCTTATTACAATGGTGGAGGAGGTGTGACTCAACCCTCAGTTAAACTACAACCAAAGATTAACAACATGAACATCACCACTCTAGAGTAAACAAGAGCACTAACAGACTGTTGTGGTGAAGGATACTGTGAAGACCACACATTTATTGAATCAATCAAAAAGTTTCATAATTTGAACTCACTCTGAAGTAGAATTCCTCGTTCCATTTTGGATTGAGAGTCTACAACACAAAGTATAGACATGGTTAGATCACAAATTAATAAAGTGTGTATTAAAGCACAGTGAACATTATCATTGGTTGAAAAAGAAAACAGAGCAGATGTATAAAACCTGTCCAGCTCAGGGTGAGAGAAGAGAACCCCAGTGAGAAATTAGACTCAATGTTGTGCGTCAATGATCCTCTTACGTTGTTAGAGGAAGTTTGTAGTTAACAACATGTCCCAGTGACTGGCATTAGGCCCTAGATTAACAGCCCTGAGGATTTTCACCTACTTTCTGGATGGATCAGCCACACAGACTCTCTCATTCTGCCTCACACATTTGATATTTTATTGGACTGTGAGCTATGTGACACTTCTCATTAAAATTCCTTCTGTGATTGAAATGACTTAAACACTAGAATGTCAATGAAGTCCTAATTTCACAGGTCACTCTGATTAATAAACAATTTACGACGTTTTATGGCAGCGATAAAATAACATCTCTGTTAAAAAGCTGCTGAGATTCCAGAGTCACAGATCAGACAGAACCCATTGCCCTTTGACAACCAGCCAATTCAATCACCAAAAGCCTGTCAAATTGTTCTTGAACAGTTTATAATAATATCCAAAAAGTTGTCTCATATCTCAAGCTTTTGGAAAATGCACAGGGTGAAATCTACTTAATGGCGTTCATCTGAGACTGGCTCTTTTCATCATTCTTCATGCCATTTTGCCACAAGCCAAACTCTTAGCTCCAGCAACAAAGATGCCATCAAAGGTGTCCCACTTAAAGACACATAGAGCCCACAGAAGAAGCAAGCAGTGATGCTTCTTTTTTCTGCTCCACATAGCAGTGCATTGTCAGCTATTTATATCCTATAAGGCAAGCATGGCCACTGGCAGCATATGTCTGCCTGCATGGAGGCCTGAGCTGCCCAACTCCAGCAGAGGGCTGGCTGACAGCTACATGTAGCTAACAGTAACCACCAGGAAAGGAGAAATTTACAAAGAGATAAGGGGGCTGCTTACAGAGTCAGGCATCATTATGGCATCAGAGGCAGAAACAGTGTGATGGGAGTTTCAGTTCTGCAAATGCAAATTTTATTTCCATAAATCCTCACCACAGCCAGTGAAAAACATGAAGTGCAGAAATATTCAGACTTCATTTTCAACCACACATTCCACAGTGTTGGCGGTGAATATGGACATTTTGTTCAAAATCACATGGAGTTCACACTAATAGCAAGTAATAGCTCCCCCTGCTGTGAAGAGATTTCCACCCTAAGATGGACCACTGGGGGAAAAGAGCCCAATGTCTCCTTCTAGACTCTCCTGAGCAGGAACAGGAAAAGGAAGCACTGCCTTCTGGTGCCTTCCTGTGGGTTCCCTCTTTTAAGATGATACGATTGCCTTGATTTGAAGGAGAGGTGGTGTTAGTAGTGGTGGGGGAGGGATTGCAGTGATTTGGTGATCTCAAAGCAGAGCGTGAGCAAAGTCACATTTCAGAGGCTGTGCTGTAAACTGTGTGGTGCAGGTATGGGAGGAGATTACAGTGGCAGGAGTGGCCAGTCTGGCACGGGGCGAAACGCATTAGAGTTTGTCACGTTTCTAACGACAATCCAAAGGTCTGTGCAGAACAAAAGGGAAGAGCAGTACTATACAGCTTAGATCAGCACCACCATTTACCTTAGGACTTACCTTTTTAATGGTTTTGGTTTGGACTAAGGCAAGCTCTCTGTTTTCATCCGCAACATAGAGGGAAAGTTTGACATAAGGATCACTGCAGACACAAAAAAGAGAAATAAAAGACAAAAATCAGTGGTTAAAATTTATAATTCAGCAGTAGAAAGACATTTAAAATTAAAAATATACACAGACAGTACTGTTCTATTTCAAAATACAAAACAGTTACATGGTTATGAGGCAATGTCTTTACGTACATATTCTTTTTTCAATGCCTTCAAGTCTTTGTTGTGATCCTCATTTTGTAAAACAACAAACCAAAACATAAACAACAGGCAGAGTAGACCCAATGTTTATAACCTGCCTCAGTGTTATTTCCAGTGTTACATCATTAACTGTGGCCACATATTGCTAGGTTACACTCTGTAACTACGCTCGTTTTCAGACCTGAAATCTGAGTCTGACAGTATCCCAGCAGATGAAAACAGTTTGCATTTGGGTATTGTGAGATAAGGCCGTAATGTCGTATTGACAAAGCCATGTGCTAAAAATAGAAACTAAAAAACATGAGGTGAACAGCGCAAATAGTAAGCAGAGTGACTGTGCTATTTTAAAATGGTTTATTTGAAGGTGCGGACAGGGGAGAAATCTCCAGCAAGTTCTGGACAGAGGCACAGAGTTGCACTATTCACCAGGAAGAGCAATTACCCTACTGATCTCAGTCCCAACAGGCCACACACAGTACAGTGTCAGATTATTGCCCTTCTGAAATCTCCCTTTGAAGACAAACTCCTCAGTCTGTTGACTGAGGTAGCAGAGGGTTTTTTTTCCCAATCAGTAATTTGGTAAAAAGGCATCACTTCTACAGATCCTTATAGTGTGATTGTAAAATGAATAGTATAGTAACACATAATTTGTACATATAAATTAAATATCTATTCATCCGTTTTCATTTTGTCTGTATTCTGTTCGTTATTGACTGGTCAAATGCTGTAAATCCTTCTTTCCCTATCTTGTATTAGCACATTCACCACCATCCTTTAATGGCAATGCATAATTTCAAATCAACAACATCCATAACCAGATAATTACGTAGACCAGTGCAAGTATAGTCAGATTTTCTTAGCACCGCAGCTGTCTTTTACTTTTATTGCCATGTTTTTCCGTTACCTCAAGATGTTTTCCATTGAGGTTAATGAGAACTAGTTAGACAAGGTTAGACATTTTTTATACTTTTTGTAGATATATACAAGTAGTTTGTGCTTAAATGCTTTTATACAGTTAAAGTAATGTTGTACATTTAAGGCCTGCAAATCCATGAGGATGTACTGATGTAAATTTTGTTATCAGGCGGTGTGCACCAGGCTCCGTGTATACGTCTGTCATCAGTGCTCCATGAGGCCACCAGACTACACTGGGCACCAACTACACATGTGCAACAACAAGTACACGTCTGGGGTGTCCCGCAGCTGTCCATGTGTAAGTTTGCAAGGGCGTCTAATTGAGGCCTAAGTGGATCGCAAACTCCAAGGTAAGTCACAGTGTTTAATCTACCAGACGCCTGCTGCTGCCGAGATCTAAAAACAACAACGTGACAGGTGGGATCTCACCACCATGTATCAGCTTTCAGTTCAAAGAATTATCTTTAATAATCTGGTACATAAAATACCAGAAAACTGGGAAAGACACCCTGTTCCCACAGTGCTAATTGCCAAATGAATGACTCCAACAGTTAAATGATTATCCAAATATCTAATAATAAAAAACTATGTGATTAACTGACTGATGAAGGTTCTACTGCAGAAATGACAACAGTTACCCATTAAGCCTCATTTCCCGGTCCTATTCTGCTCATCTACATCGTGCCCTGAGATAACATCCATCGGTGTACTGTATAAACACATAATGTAACAGATGGTGTGTTTCTCTATTGTGGATGTAAAACAGCAAGCTGCTCACTAAGTGAAGAATAGAGACACACAGGCGAATTCTTCACACCAACACCTATTTCAATCTTCTCAGATCACACAGAGGAAGTGAATTCCTCTCCTTTTCTCCCCCCATGTTCTTGGTGAGACGTTGTTGTTGTGCGTTTCATAAATTACATTTTGATTGCAGTGACCAGACTTGACACACAAGGATGGAAATTCAATTTGAATCGCATTTCAAACTAAAAACTATGAATGTGTTTTAAATCTGATTTGCCGTAATCAATTTTCCATGGTATTTTTTTTTTTTTGCCATCCAGACTTGATATAAGCAGTAATCTAATTCCAGTATGGATATAGCAAAAATTGGATTTAGCCTGCCAATTGGAGTGGAGCCGTACATTCATTCTAAGGAGACAGCTGAGCGGGGAGGAAAAGGCCAGAAGAAATGGGGAGTATTAAAAAATGAGCTGCAAACATACTCCAAGCAAAACTGCTGTTGCTTGAGTGCTAATTAACATCTGCAGGAACCCCACAGTCCCTAATTGTGTGTTTGTGTGGTTCTGTAATGCGCTGTGACTAAACAAAAACAATGGGCCTACTGTTTCTCGGGCTGCACCGAGACTTCTTCTCGTCTCCTTCCCTCTATCAACAAAAAACCTACTCAGAGTGGCGGACAGGCTACTTCAGGTCAACAGTGGGAGATGAAAGCTAGCATCGGACATTGGACTGAAACTGTGGCTCGATCCACTTGTTGTTCACTTGCATGAGAATTCCTCGAGCTTCTGTAAACACCTCACAAAGACAACAAAAACAAAACCTCAGGGTGTTTCAATTAGTCCACAATAACAGAGCAGAAGACAATGGAACAAAGCTGTCGTATTACAGAATACAGCAGCGACAGGAACAGCTTTGGAGCAAAAAAGAAGAAAAGAACAAGCCAGCACTGTTTGAGCATCTTATGAGGGGACAGACTGCCAAGTCAGCACTGTCTCCTGTGGACACACCTCATTCAGTGATTCTTCATTACAGTTCAGTTTTTGCCAGAGCCAGGCTGAGCTGTCCAGCCAGTAGGGTATCAGGATGCTAACACACGCACTCTGGCATGTGAGTTAGCTCTCTCTCACACACAGGGCAAACG
Organism: Selene dorsalis; assembly: GCA_900303245.1. NCBI lineage: Eukaryota > Metazoa > Chordata > Actinopteri > Carangiformes > Carangidae > Selene > Selene dorsalis. The sequence goes on along the minus strand of OMNW01034567.1, from coordinate 71,224 downwards.
TGCCAGGCTCTTTTTTGACAATGTCTGCTTTCTAATAGCCCAGTTACTATGCATTTCCATTAATAACAATAGGAGCAAGGTTCAGATTTAGAGAGATTCAATCTGTTTTGCAACATTTTACACTAGAGAATGAGACAAAATGTCCTTTAATGTATAAGAAATGATTGATAATCTCTGACTCTATGCATAAAGCTGTGATCTTTCTTGTTGTCTACCAGCAGTTCAAATGATGAGCATGCAATTTAAAATTGATAATAATTGTGTAATTGTCTTATTAACCTGCCCTGACTCCCAGTCAACTCCTCATTGCGTCTCCTTAACCTGCTGTCACTTCCCCAGCGTCCCTCGCCCTCGTCAGTGTGTTTGAGTGGAAGCAGGTGTGCTGGAGTCAGAGCACAGCTACACCAGCTGCATCTCATCACCGTAATCAAACCCTCCACAAGTACCCAGCTCTGCCAACGCTGACACCCCTTCAACTCGTAGGTGCTGCAGTCGGTCTACGCTTCAAGCCTCTTTGCGAGTTGCTATTTTGCTTCACCTGTTGCCTTTATCTTGACCCTGGTCTCATCTCTTTACCAATTCTGTCTCAGGCCCTTGAGTCCTCGTTTTTATCTCCCTTGCTTCCCCCTGCTCTGGTCAGCAGCTCAAACCTCTAGCACTTCACCAGCTATCACTCAAGCCTTCTTTGTTGGTCTCCCATCATCATCTTCTCTTCCTAGTTCAACTGTGCAGCTTGCCAGTGAAGCAGCCTGTCATGAACATTGCCTCAGAAGCCATTAGAGCAATACTGCAACATTTGTTTGATTTATGTTACGTTGTGTTGATGTAGTCAGACATTTCATTCAATTCAATTAAGCCCTCTAGGAGAAGCAACGTGACTGCTTTTTTTTTTTTTTTAAACTCTCGTCCTGTGCACCTCACTTGATTTTTAAGCTTGCCTAAGGCCTTGCCACGATTGTAAGCCATGTGTGTGAAAACAATGGCTGCCTATGACTTCTTGAATCTGCAGCAGAAAAGATGTTTTGACAGTAGCAAGTATATAAAACATCAAAACTATAATTTTCCCCCTTTAGCACATGAACAAATTGATTCCTAATTCACCATATTATTAATTTATCAGAGAAGAGTGCAATCATAATTAGGAGGGTAGAGGTCAAGAAATATTACTCAACACATATTTCGAATACACTTCCACAGCGGGTTAGTATGCAAAGTCACATAAAAGTTGTAAAAACAGTGGGCCATACCGACTTGCACCAGGGGAGAGGAGGTCAAATGACACAAGACAAACACCCCTTGTTGAATATAACACTTCAAAGACCCTCAAAAGTTTAAGTTAAACATTTGTCTCTTCACATGTGAGAAAGTATGTATAATTATTAGTCAAACACTGTATCTGGAAAATCTGTAATAGAAGTAAGTTATGAGTAGGAGAGCAGAAGCAGGTAGGTAATCATTGATTAACACTTGCAGTTCAAGGTCTTTGTAAGTAGGAGGAATGTAACTACATAACACTGTGCGCTGCAAGGTTGAAAGAACAACAAATCAAATAGAAAGATGCTAATAGATGCTAATGCTGATAATAACAACCCTGAACAATCACCATGTTTAAACTAACTGTTTGTTGTTTTAAACTTGATATTAAAATGTCATCTTGAGGGTGCCAACACTAGCCTAAAAATGAGCATAATTTGGCTGCAGGATAAGTAATGTTGTAGTCAGTGTCCACAGCAGCTGCATTGACCGGAGGTCCACACACGATGACATGAAAGAGTGAAACCTTTGATGAAAACAGCATTTTTTTTGGTGCATTCCTGTGATGCTCACCTGGCTCCAATGATGTCTTTCTTCGCCAGATCAATTCCTGCAATGACCTTAACCCGCAGCACTCTGGTTTCATGCTGCAAAAGAAGGAGACACTGGATCAAAACATTCAAATCAAACTCATGGAAAAATGATCTCATAACCTTACAATCAAGTTACTTTAAACATTTAGAACTGCTGGCTGCACTAACCTGCCTTTTTTTAGTCTATCACCCTGACCTAGAAATGAAATGAGTTGCATCAGGAAAAGTTTTTGGTTTTTCAGTGACTGCAATGTTTTGAATCTGGCAGATGACATAAGCTGTACAGAAATACTGCAGAGAAAAACATAGCAATGGCATCGATGTGCAATTGCACATCAGTCTTGACGACTAGTCAAAGTGCGAATGCGTGTGCAAAAGCACATCCTGCATTAAAAAGCTTGCTGTAAGACGAATTAAACCACCTAATTGGTTTACAGCTCCACACACGCTTTTCTCTACTTCACTGCAACTTGAAATGAGGCCTAAAGTAAAATCCCTGATACACTGCTTCTTGGTAGGTCATGTTATACAATTACATCAAGCCTAACTGAATTCTTAGTTATGAAAAGTGCTAGAGCATGACGCAAAGCAAGGAGTGGGGGGACTGGCCCCTGACCAACCCAGCTGTTACCTTAGGCCATGGTCATGTTCAGACAGTGTAGTGTTACTGAATGTTTACTTCATAGTCACAGGAAGTACATTGTCTCTTGGAATGTAGACCCATGACTGACTTAAAATCTTTACTTGGGAGATTACATGAACAGATTTCATGTCAGTAATATGGTCAATGTAAACTTTAAAAAAAAAAAAAAAAACACTTAACTCCGACATGCTTGTGTTAAGATTAATGTTAGATAGGATACTGCAAAGCTGTTTAAGTGAATAGTCACATAGACTAGATAGCGGTAAAACACAATTAAACTTAAAAGGCCCTAAGTAAATATTATGAGTTTATATGCCACTTATTTTCACAGTCAATTAATCATTTGTTTCCTTTAACATGAAAATACTGTAAGGCTCCTTCTGCACTTTCCAACAGAACTATTTAAATTGCTTGTTTCATTTGACCAACTGTCCAAAATCCAAGGATATTCAATTTACAACCAAGTATGACAGAGAAGCAGCAAATCATCAGATATTAGACCCAGAGTAGTTGTAGTGATAAGCAATTAAAATGACATAATTAATTAATTACCATTAATAGGTGCTGCTGATTAACTTGAGTGGCCAACCGCTAGATTGATTGGTGCAGCTCTAGTTTGAGCATCAGGTTGTTCATTTCTTGTTCTAGTCTTTCTAGTTTAATATTGTAAAATGATAGAAATCCATATTTAACTGGTTTTTAATAATACCTATCCGGATATTGGCCAGCTCAGTTTATCTGCCAGGACAAAAAGTGTGCATAGCATAGAGAGTATGTCTACTAATCTGTCATACATAGGGCACATGCAGGTCTCTCCCTGTATCCTGATGGAATAGCGATTTCAGACCACAGATTAGAGAAAGTCAACAATCGTGAGAACGCCCCTATTTACCTCTCTGAATGAACACATGAAAATTATTTTTAGACACCAATCCGGATCATCCACCAAAATCTGCAGACTTACTATTTCTGACAGCATTAGGTAGGTGGCTGGTATGACAGCTGCTCTCTTGGCGAATTATTTTAATCGTCACTCAGTGATGCTCTCATGTTGGACTCGTGACTATCGCCCAAACACGTAAAAACAACATTTTCATTATAGCAATACTTGATGCGTTGAACGGCGGTGATCGTCTAGATGTCAAAGGCGACACAGAGTTCACAACAACTGGGTATGGATCACTGGGCAAGATGCGCATGCCTCTGCTCGGGTCTTCAAATTCGTTTAGTGGTCAGTTCACCGTCCAACACTGACAATATGCGGTGTATAAGTTTGACAGAGTGGCAAATACCACCCTGTACACCCGCCCAGAAATTAACCAATATCCCCGGGATATCAAAATAGCACCTCTGAGGGGACTGGTCGGGCACAAGCTGCTCATACTTTAAAACAAATGGAGGGTTTAATGGGACTGTCACGCTTGTTTGACAAAGTGATGCTGTCGTTTCTGAAACAACTGCATGTCCGTTACTATGGAATGTAACCGTGGGTGAGGACTTGCTAGCTTCGGCTAACATTTGCGTTAGCCATCTCCGGGTGAACTGACTGTGCGAGTGCGAGAGACCCATTCATAACAACGTTCAACCTAGCAATGTAATACAGAGATTAAAGCTTACCTCATCTTCTGAAAGTCCATATATTGGCTCGTAATTCGTAGCCATATAGCCTGCGGTCCAAGCTGTGCACACAAAAACAAGCCGCTAGGCAAAGGTAGCTAGCTAGCCTTGAACAATAAAGTGCCACTTTCCTATGTCAGCCGTGCGGCGGTGGTCAAGTCCGCGGTAAGACGTCCTTGCGGGTGGGCTCTCAGCTGGATAACGTCAAACTTCGCCAGCGTGGTCCGTCCAGGACACAACTGGGAAAATTAAAAAAAAAACAGTATCCAAAATGTTTCGACTCAGACAGATCGCTTTTGTCAACTCCGAGCTTATCCCCCCGAAACGTTGTGAGATTTGACTTCCTCCTAGCAGCTCAGCCAATCATGTGCCAGTTAGAGGAGATTGATGTCAATAACAGCCAATCAAATATGTCGAGAATTCCCCAAAGCTTTTCACGGACCAATAAAATATGCAGAGGGCGTGGAGCTGAAATTTGTATGTGTATGTGTGTTTTTTGCCTTATTTTCTGGACGTGTGAAGCTGCGTCTCGGAAAGCAGCAGATTTACACGTTGTCAGTATTTTTTGGGTGTCCGTTTAATACAGACTATCACAATTTCCAGCAAACTAGTCTCGTGAAGGTGGTTTATGGCTCTGCTCATTTCCATTCAGACAGTTCATGTAAGGGGCGGGGCTTTTGACAGCCAGCCAATCAAAGGCTACACAGACAGATAACATCAAACTACTGATCCGCATCACGAATTTAGGTCGATGCAGCGGCAAAAGTTGAAGTAACCGAGGGAAATTGAATTAACTTTGGCCTTCTTTAACCCAGCATTCACTGCTTATGCTACAATATGAGAACAACAAATGACTGAGAAAACAATTGTACAAATACATCCACAATGGACTAAAATAGGCCTAGATTGTGTGAGGTTATAGCTATGTAAAAATGCACTAAATGACTGAATGACAGAAGTAGGTTACAATGCTAATAATAACAATAGGTGATACAGATATATATGTGGCATGTGTATTGTTGTTGATTTTGATGTTGTTTTCTAAAATTTTATTTTGCTTTTTTGTTCCACTCTGATGAGGCACAATTTGCAGTGATTCATAAATCAGTGGTAGTGTGTAATAAATCATTTACTAATACTATATAGATCATTTATAAGATATAAATAAGAAAAGCCTTGGACTTGCGAGGTTGTGGGAGATTCTCCAGCATGATACTTTGTTTGTCTTTCAAGTTATCTCTTTAATTTATTGCTCCCAGGGACCACTCATCTTCATGAAAAAGGCTGAATGGCGTCTGGATAAAAATCCATTTATGAACTGCTTATTAACATTTACCACTGCAGATTTACTGCAGTTGAGCAAGCCATTAATCTATAGACTATAGCTCTTGAATCACACACAAAACTAAAAAAATAGCAATAGAAATTGACATTTTTAGTTTGCATAAAGACTGTCTTTGGTAATGTAACAAATTGATAAACAATGCTGTTAAAAAATCTAATTGTATTTTCGAATTACCCATTAGTGATCCATTAGCAAATTCTAGCCAGTCCCTCTAAATATTAATAAATAATTGGCTCTGCAATATATAAAATGTGGTTATGAATGTCAGTAGTCTTTTTTTTTTTTGTCTAGATGTCCTGCAGGCCCTCTGCTCAAACATTTACATTGAAGGTTGGGTTAGGGTGAAATTACTACATGTTCGAATATGTATGAGAATTAGTCTCACATGGTATCATATTAATATGTACTTTTTCTGCAGGCAAACTCCTTCAAAAATAGTCTGAAATGCTGTCAGCAAACTACACAGCTGTAAATTGTAGGATTCAATCCACCTTAATACACTGAGACCTATTCTTTATCCTCAGCTTCAGTCTCTTATAGGCTATTGCCCTGGTGGT
>OMNW01034567.1:27958-55868 GCA_900303245.1 Selene dorsalis | reverse complement strand
CTGTTTTTAAATAGGAGTTGGAGATTTGAGCCACAGATGCAGTGAATTGAAAGACAGAAACAAATACAGTATGTTAGAAAAGTCTAACATATTGCTTGTTTTGGTCTTTTCAGAGAAAAGTAGAAGATTTTCAGTTTCTTTCTATGTATTGAATAAAGACATCTGATTAAAAATAAATACTGGGTTTTATATTATTTAACAATATATAAATATTGTATGAGGTGTGGAATTAGTCCTATGCTGTCATGCTGCTAAATACGAAACCATGTTGTTTGGTTCATGAAATATCCAAAAAGGAATGTAAAGTCATTTTACTAAAAGCCTCAAATTGTCCACTTTGTCCTTGAAGCCGTTGTCTTCTCCTTCTCATTTCCCCCTTTGTCCCTACTGACTTGCTTTGTTTATCAGTCCTGAGCCTAATCTATTTCCTTGTCCTCACTATTGTTAACTTTGTGTCTCCAAGAAGATAACTTTGAGCCCAGACGTTAACATTTATCTCAACCATGTCATCACGTGTGTTGACAAATATTTGGAAAGCTGCTCCTGCAGTGACGGCATTCAGTCGCTGGAGGTGTGCATTGCTTTACTGTTGCACAGACACGGCAGCCGTACGCAGTCACAGTTGGCTTCTGTTGTGTTTCTGTGTTAAACATTATTCTAAAAGTATCTCAGTCTTTCTCCTCCTCCCTCTCAGTCACGCACATAAAACACATCTTCTCTCATTCACATTCTCCCTTGCTCTCTCTCTCTCTCCAGTCAAGCCCAATCCCCCAGAGAAGGTGGTGGTCTCTGTGATGGAGGACAAGGACTGGCCCTTTCTCCGAGTTTCATGGGAACCGCCACATAAGGCTGACACCCGCTCCGGTTGGATCACTCTCATCTACGAGCTCCGTGTCAAGTTGGAGGAAGAGGATGAGTGGGAGGTACACAGCTTGCTACCCGTGTTTTAAATGTTTACCTTTCAAATGTGAAACCTGAGATCAAGCCACACAAGCTGAACAAGCCCTGGGCTGCTGTACTGCTGTTAAAAATAGCCTCTGACCTCTGACCTGGATATTGACAGGATGTGTGATGACTTTTGCCTCGGGGATTGCTAATTGCTGTGTTAAATCAAACAGTCTTATTTTCCATCCAATATACATATTGACAGCTTGAAGGTCTAATTGGACTGTGTGCACTGTGTGTGTTGTATTTCCAGACGCACCTTGCAGGCCAACAGAAGATGTTTAATGTTTTCAGTCTGCGGTCAGGTGGTACATACCACATCCAGGTGCGCTGTAAGCCTGACCATGGCTTTTGGAGCGAATGGAGTTCCACTTCCGACATCAAAGTTCCTGACTGTAAGATATCGCCAAATAATTATCTGCACTACACACCTACACTATAACTTATTATTTTATATAATGTTCAACTATCTCTAGTGGGTAGTTCAACATTTTGGGAAATATGCTGTGTCCAAACCCTGATGAAGGAGATGCTGGTTATGTGGTTAAAACAGCATGGTGATTGCTAAAAGTGGTGTCTGTGCAGTGAGCTGCAGGAGTCACACGTTGGACATAGTATGGTGCCACCTCTGGTCTTCTGTCCTTCACGGACAAGGTGTCTACCCACCTTTTTGGGTCTCTTCAGGACATATCAAGACAGATTACACCAGCTTGTTGCACAGCTTCAGTTTGATAATTTATCTATCATTTAGATGGAGGTGGAGGTGGCATGACGGTTTCTGGATGAACAAAGAAAACATAACATGTTAATAAGTAATCATAAGATGTGCTAGCTGGTGTGTTTATTAACTTTAGCCAGGCTTCCTGTTCCCTGGTGTTTCTCTTCTCTAACTGTAAGCTAATTCCTGACCCATGCTAAAGAGACAGATGTCAGATTTCTTACCCAGCATATTTCTATTCTGTAACAGCCAATGTCAGAAAAGCAGCATGATTACATGACAAAATATGTGCATGTGTATATTGTCTTACAGATATCCACCGGGAGAAGTCTGTGTGGATTCTTATTAGTGTCTTTTCTGCCTTCATCTTCCTCATCCTCACATGGCTGTTACACATGAACAGCCACAGGTAATAGAGACATCTTGAGTTCTGGGCCACAAAGGCCAAGAACATTTCTTTTCATTTCTTTGTTGTGATCAGCACAGACAGACCTCATTCACTTTCATGAATTTGAATTAATTTATAAATAAATGAAAAGGCTCATGTAACTGCTGCCAACAAGTGAAGCAATGGTTTTAATTATTATTTCATGTATACTAATTTCCATTTGCCGCTCACAAGCCCTGACTTTGAAACCTTTTTCTTATTTTCATGTTAAAAGTCTGAAGCACTGTATTCTGCCACCGGTCCCTGGTCCTAAAATCAAAGGATTTGATAAGCAGCTTCTCAAGGTAAAGCAGCAACAAACTGAACAAAGTTTTGATGCATACAAAATGATGTTAATCAAATAATTTGACTTAAATGAGAAAAGCTAATTAAAGCTTGCACCAGTATTTTTTCTATAAATGAACTATTCTCCTCTCTGTGTGTAGAGTGGCAAGTCCGAGGAGGTCTTCAGTGCTTTGGTGGTGTCTGACTTCCCCCCAACCACGTCATCCAATTATGAAGACTTGCTGGTGGAGTACTTGGAGGTGTATGTCCCTCAGGAGCAAGAGCTGATGCTGGAGGAAAGCAAGGACCTACTCGATACTTGTCTCAAATCTGAGGGCTCCACGTCTGACAATGACTCTGGCCGGGTCAGCTGTGATAGCCACACTCTGCTGATGGATAAGTGTGGCGAGGCAAAGGAAGAAGAGAGGCAGACATATCAGGAAGACAGCCTGACAGAAATACAGACACAAAGGCGGCAGAAAGACTGGGATGAAGAGGCGTTGACGTACGCTCACGAAGCCACGATCAGCCCTGACAAGTTCAGTGGGAGGGTGAAGACATGGCCGTCAGTGTTTTCTCCACTGCCTCAGTACAGCTCCAGCCTTCCAGACCAAACCAGCTCACTTGAGATGGCCAAACAGCACTGCCACTCCGACAGCCTGTTCCCCTCCACCTCCTCCTACCTCACCCAGCCTAGCCACAGCACCAGCGAGAGTCTTGGACCTAGCTGTTGGGAGTCTGGCTTGAGCAACAAGCAACCTCATTCACTCCCTCCCCAGACGCAACCATGCCGGCAACTACAGGCCAACAGTGAGGTCAACATCTCCGGCATCGGCCGCAAACAAGCACCAGCTGGTCTGCAATCGCCTGCTCTCCGGCCCACTGACTACGTTGAAGTCCAGAGGGTCAACGAGGAGGACATGGTGCTTCTCCAGCCCGTTGTGTCAGACCGTGGCTGTGGTGAAGGCTGCCTCCAGATGCACCTGCAGGAGGACTATAGCAAGGTGAAGGTTGTAGACGGTGACAACATTCTGCTGCTCCAGAGAGAGGTGTTGAAAGAGGATGTAGAAAGGTGCCCTTGTGAGAACCAGGGGATTGCTGGAAGGATGGAGAGCTGCTACACAATGTCCATCAGTACCAGTACCCATAAGCCTACAGACCTCATTTACACTGCCACGCCAGTGCAGGATGAAGCGGCCCTGGCAGCGAGTGGTTATGTTGACACTGCCACCATGTTCACACTGCCCACTCACTAGGTGCTCCATAAGCCCAGCTGGCAGGCCTGGGACATTACAAGACCTGTTTTAAAGTCGAGACTGAGACCAAAAACCAAAACACTAACACTGGATGACAAAATGGCTGCAAAGACAATATTTTACTGTCACATAATTAATGCTATTTATTTCTCATCCCACATAAGAGACAATAACATAATAATCATCATTCAACTTCATAAAGAATATGATTGATTGTATGAGTTACTTGGTACTACATACTGTCATTATGAGTAATTATATGTCTGTCATGAATCTTTTACACAGGCATATGTTTTCATGTTATGATTTTTTTTAAATATATTTTATGAGGTTACTATTGTATATTGGTGTAATGTCTGTTGAAATTATTTATGTAAAATCAAAATTGCAGGAAGCAAATATCAGATTTTTTCTCTCTACTCCCTGGAACACTGTGTCTTAAAACTGTACTCACACACACACACACACATAAGAAATCCAAAAAGGTGGGGAATGTATTGCTTCATTCATTTCAATGCAAAGACTATTTTGTGTATGTATATTTGTTACTGATTTGATTGGTTAAGTGGTAAATTTGAAGTTGTTTTTTCAAAGATGTTCAGATTTCTTTTTGTGGGATTAGGGAAAATGGTAAAATAGTGTACAGCTCTAACCTTAAGTGACTCCATCTCTGTTGTTTAACTGATAAATTGCTGTGTGTGTTCATGTATTTGTGTAGAGTTTTGTAAACAACTACCCACACACAAAATGCAATTTAAAACAACACTAAAATCCGTTTTGGAGAGATTGCCATAAAAATCATGCTTGTAATAAATTTACAATAACACTAATTGGTGGTTGATTTTTATTTTGTTACTAGCCTACATAATTCCAAGTGGTGTATTGTTGTAATAAGACAAAAAAAACTGCTTTTCTTCACTGCTTTCAACAGAAAGTGGTAAAACATTTTATCTGTGGGCTAAAATGTCAGGAAATTCCCCGAAACCCAACCTTAAATATTCTAATATATTTTGTCTGGAAAAGAGCACAAAAATCAATGATGTTGAGCTTACTTTCGTAGAAAACTGTGACTTTAATACGTTTTGCTCAATTAATTGCCATCGGACAGGGGAAACTACAAAACAAATACAAGCTAGTCTCTGGTTCACTCAAAGAAATGTTGAATTTATCGTGAACAGGGGTGCATATTGTGTAGTACCTGTGAATTGCACACACGTGCTGTTCACTTCAAATTTGTTTTTACTTGTGTGCGTGCGCGCACACCCTGTGACGTCGCACGGGAGCCCTCCTGGGGTTGCTCCGGGGTTATTGGCTGCTCGCTGACCGCCCAGCCTACAAACTTTTTACTCAGACCAAAAGCCTCGAGTTAAGTCTGCTGAGGCGAGCCTGAGAGTGAAGGAAGTAGGACAGCCGAGTGTCCCCCCTGTACCAACACAACATGTATAAAGTTGTGTCCTGTCTAAGTGGCCGTTGTGCCGTTAAAACAGCGAAGCCCTGTCGCTCCAGTTTGGCCAAATTCCACTTGGCAAGTGGTGAGTTACCATGGAGACGTACCGAATAAGAGCTAGCTTGTTTGTTTGGTTATGATACATGCTAATACACGACGTTTATTGGACATAATATGTTATTTAAGTTTGTTTGGAAATGTAAACAGGGCAAAGATGTTTACAGTATTTGATTGTTTTAAAATGCTGCTAAATGTAACTTAACAGATTGCCTAGTTTTGGCCCAATTAGACACAAATCTTACGTTAACGAGCCTATAGCTAAACATAACGTTAGGCAGAGTTGACAGTTTATTAAGTACACTCAGCCATACGAACGTCGTCTGTTGTGTTGTTGTTGAATGATATTTTCTTATATTATCAGGCGTTTATATTACTTTGCATACTCCTTTTATATCAATGAATGTAGGCTAAATGACAGAAACACCTGTCTGTCCTACAGCACCACAAACCCCACCCTCCAAAATTATCATATAGTTAAATCAACAGCCTTCTAAGACAATTTTGACAACTTTAAAGTCACGAAGTTAGGGTTTACTACAGTGCTGTTTAAGTAAATTGCATTAGATTTATTTGGGTAAACCTAATAAATGGATCAACTGCATAACCATAAAAAATGTGTGCAGAGCAGGTCAGACGAGAGTCCATTCTTCATTTTATAGCCACGAGCAACAGGCAGCATTTTATCCTGTGTTGCACAATGTGAGGTCTAAGGAGAATGTCAGACAGCTTTCAATCTAATTTATATGCTAGCAGGTATTCTGAAAGTGAGACAATATTTCTATTTATAATCTGGGTCTATCTTTACATATTAATGGTGTGGAGAGAATACAGAGAACGGTGAAGGTTGTAAGACTTTTTGGGTAAAATGTCACTTTGGTTGTGCCACAAATGATTCCCAAATGCCACAGAAATGTCATGACAAAGCATTGATCAACCTAAAGTAAGCCACACAGTCCTGTCATCTCTTAGGGAATAACTGTCTTTTACTTCAGTATCTGATCTTCAGTGGCGATTGTTTCACAGGTGCATCATGTCAGAAATCAGCCACCAAATATCCCCCTGCAGACATCCCAGAGATGCCCCCCTGCAATTTCCAACCAGAGAAATACACGGTAAAGGGAGCATTCTCCAGGCTTATTTTTCTTTAATAACAGGCATTTTATGCTGTAAGTGATATTCTATGTATTTGTTAATGCCCAGGGTATGTCCAAAGAAAGGATGATGGAGATTCGCAAACTGAACTGCAACCCCATGACCATGAAGGTTACCTACTATAAGAAACCAGTGTTCATCCACCAGGGATACATGCAGTGGCTGTGGGATGTAGATGGGAGGCGATACCTGGATCTATTTGCCGGTGTAGCTACTGTCAGTGTTGGCCATTGCCATCCGTAAGGTCTTTTTCTCTTTGCTGTGTCACACAGTGACAGTGTATTTGCTCTAAAAATTACATGTGGTGTTATTTGTATCTGATGTGTTACATCTGTGTTCACAGGAAAGTAACAGCAGCTGCTGAGCAACAGTTGAAGAGACTGTGGCATACCACCAACATCTATGTGTATCCTCCTCTCCATGAGTACTGTGAGAAACTTGCTTCCTATTTCCCGGATCCTCTGAAGGTACTGTGGTGGGGTTTTATTTTGATCACCTGAGGGCTAGAGCCTTAATCAGTATGTAGGATACAAATGGAATATCTGCCACTATGTGTTTCCCTGTTCAGGTGGTATATCTGACCAACAGTGGCTCAGAGGCCAATGACCTGGCCATGTTGATGGCTCGACTCCACACAGGCAACTTTGATATCATCACTTTCAGGTACAAGGCTTTTTATTGTCAATGTAGAGAGACATCCTTATGTATCCCTCATAGTTGTGTAAAAATATAGAGAAAGATACACAACACTTGAATGAATTTTTCTTAAGGGTAAAGATTAGAATTCACTGGCAGTGTTTTAAACTTCATGGGTTTTGCTGTGGTTTGTCCTTTTCCCTATTAATTAATGATTTCAGCTTCAAAGTATATTCTTTGTGAATACCTGTTTATTAAATGTTTTTAATTGATTCTTTCCTTCCAGAGGGTCATACCACGGCGGCAGCCCACAGACCATGGGTCTCACATCCAATGCAGCATATAAGTATCCCATTGCCAATGGTTTAGGCTGCACAAATGTATGTATACCCTAATAGATTACATATTGTAACTATATTATCAGAAAAGCATACTATTTATAATTTAATGTACTGTAGGTGAATATCGGTTGTTTAGATTAATATGAAATTCACAGGTGAATACACTTCATGGTCATTTATTTGTGCTGTGTTAATTATGAGTAACTGTTGCTATCAGGTTGACCCAGCTGATTATCTCTCTGCCCAATAAACAGACCATGTGTCCTGATGTGTTCAGAGGTCCGTGGGGAGGAAGCCACTGCAGGGACTCTCCTGTTCAGACCATCAGAGAGTGTAGCTGTGCCCAAGGTACACAAACACATGCACATATGGCTCAACACACTCATGCTGTTCCAAACCCATGAGTAGGAGAAAATACCACAATTGTCAGAGAAATTAAGCACTCACTCTTGTGCTTATGTGTAAGTGTTTATATTTTGGACCTCCATAACTGCTCAGAGGGGTGCTTAGGGGTGAAATACGCATAGTTGTGAGGGTAATACAGGTCAGTGTAACCTTAACTCCAAAGTCTCCTACTGTTGATGATTTACCTCTTTTACCTTTAACCTTTTACCATTTTCATGAATTTTAGCGATATGATGTGTCCACCAGCTAGAGAGTTTTTCTTGAAATGGGCCATATGTTAGCATATCTACGTGACCATTTACACAAAACAAATAGCTGAAATACATATATGTTGCAATACATATATTAATATTAGTCAATAACAAGACAACTGCTGTGTCTCATGCAGTGTAATGTAATACCCAGTGTTCTTGGCAGCTGCTTAAATCTCAAGGGGTTCATCCAAACATCACTACATCCAGACTACTTGGTGCCATCCAGTGTTATGCTCTTGGGATGTTATGCCCAGATAACAATGTGTGGATAAGGATGAAGGACAGCACACAGGATGATAGTCTGTATCTCTCTGCAATTTCACCTTCCAGCTTCCCATGCTGGAGGTCAATCAAATTGTTGAACAATTGCTCTGAAACAACCAGTGGGATGGTCAAACACATTATTTGTAATCCCAGACCATCTGGTACCTGTTTCTGTAATTTGAAGTTTGTCAGCATTCAATTACAACCACTCTTCTGAACAGCTGAACTTTACTCTTTTTTATTGCCATATCATTGGCTAACAAATCCTTTTTAGTTAATGATCTGATAATTGAGAAGACATGGTGTAACAACACAGACAGAGGCTTTTAAATTTTATCAGTCTTTCAGAGAAAATAAGGATAGAAGAGGGATTGCATTTTTTCCCTGCACAGTTTGTCTGCAACATCTTGCTCTTGGGCTCAATGCAGATTTGTCAGCATACATTGTGTCAGTGCCAAGATATTCTACACTGTCTCAGTATTTGGAAGTCATAGAGCTGATTGTACTTGGTATCACTAGATAAGCCTGAACTGAGACCTCATACAGCTATCACAGTTTTTTAATTACACGATTCAAAATTTCAATGATACAATAAATGCTGCTGCTTCACTAAAGGTTAATAAGAGGTTGACTAACAGAATCTCTTCATTGGTTAAACAGTAGCAATGTTAATGAGATTTATGGATTCTAAAGGTCAGCAGAAAGTAAATGGAGGAAAGCTCATAGTTCATGCAAATATTTACAAAAAGCCATGACTGCCTGTATTCAGGCATAAAAGCTAATATATAAGGATGAGCATTCATTTTGGAATTTCCCATTTCTGTACACACGCTAATGTAGTAGTTTTGACACAAAAGACTTTTTTTTCATCCCACAGGTCATTGCATGGCAAATGAACAATATATTGGACAGCTGAAAGAGACATTTGCAACTAGTGTCCCAAGTCGAATTGCTGCTTTCTTTGGCGAACCCATTCAGGTACCACATTTTTGTTGTGGAGACTAAGAAAAGTCTTGCAAATATAAATCTTGTTCATTACCATGTCTTTCACTGAGCAGTGGCCACATTTAACATGATTATTTTCATTCAATGTGGTAGATAGTCTAGTTACCATTCACAAGTAAATACACAATGTGTTTGTTTTATACAGGGAGTCGGAGGAGCTGTGCAGTACCCTAAGAACTACCTCAAGGAGGCTTACAAACTTGTGAGAGAGAGAGGAGGGATCTGTATTGCTGATGAGGTTAGATACATGATTTTCTTTTTACAACCTAAACTCTATGGCAATAATGTTATATACATTCTTAGTGGATTAACAAATTCACTGTTTCACAATGATTGGAGTCTATATTTGTCTGAACAATATGAAATCTTGTTGTTGAATCCCAGCTGCATTCATGAGGACCTGATGACGAGAAGGTATTGTAGCCTCAGGTTATAGATAACACAAGGTGGCATTTAGAGCACCTTCTGGCATTTATCCCATCAAAACACCAATACTAGTGACCTGTGAGGAGTGCCCATGGATTAATGATATAAGATAAAATTAACTGTTGTATGAATAATATGAAGCACTGGTAATTTCAATTGTTATTTTAATGTAAAAAAACAAAACAAAAAACACTCATGGGAAGAGAGGTCAATTATTAAACAAGTTGGCTTATCTCTTTTCTTGACAGGACTGCTTATCTGAAGAGATAAATCTTTCTACACATTAGAGCTTACAGTTCCATGACAGAGTTGCTAAATTCTGCCCAGTAAAAAGGCAGATAAAGCACACACCATAAGTAACTAAAATTACTGTTGAGTTGTCTGTCATGTTTCCGTCTCTTAAGCACTTCTGTATAAAATGTACCTAAACCTCATCATCTATTTTGCACCTGACAGGTGCAGACTGGATTTGGGCGAACAGGAGATGACTTCTGGGGTTTCCAGGGGCATGATGTCATTCCTGATATGGTTACAATGGCAAAAGGCATTGGTAATGGATTCCCAATGGGAGCTGTTGTCACAACACCAGGTGGGATACTGCTGTAAGGCATCAAAACCTTGTTTAGAAAATATGCTTGTATGTTCGTAAAAGATTAAATACAGTTATGGAGTGTGTAGTGTACTGTTAGTGTAAACTGAGAAGATGCAGGAGACAGCCACTGTTTGGTTTCCCATGTAGTAATGAATCATTCAGCTTTTACTGTGAGTTGAGAGTTAAAGCCAACAACACTAAACACTGAAAGTAACAATGATTGATACAGAGCTGGGCGGATTTTGTGAATTGTGAAGAATGATTAACTGCTTCTTACTGTAGATTAGTTGCCTCTTATTGTGAATGAAAGCACACTATATTCAGACTATTTAAAGCCATTCACAGTGTGAGACAAACCAGGAATGTTGCATTTTATACATATAATCAAATTTGAAT
This sequence comes from Selene dorsalis, assembly GCA_900303245.1. Taxonomy (NCBI): domain Eukaryota; kingdom Metazoa; phylum Chordata; class Actinopteri; order Carangiformes; family Carangidae; genus Selene; species Selene dorsalis. The sequence continues at coordinate 45,259 of OMNW01034567.1, read as the reverse complement.
GTTACACTTTCAGTCTGTATAGTTGTAGGGACTTGTTCACTATCTTAGTGTTGCTATGGGGTTTATCACTTGTTAATATATGTGGGCAAACCAAATTACAGAGCCTCAGTCTATGTTCAGTATGTGACCCCCAACCCACCTCAGGTTATAGAGATACTAAAGTGCTCATTCTTTAAACATGATGCACCATCTTGACCCTCACCTCTATTGCTCACTGCTCATTGCTTATGGCTCTCTAGCTTCTTTTTCCACATGTCAGAGCTGACGTGATGTGTTGATTACCCTCATGACTTTTGCCCTGAAGTCTATTTACTTCTGGTGGATAGGTGTTCCCAGCGCTATTTGTTGATGTACTTTCAGTAGCTCTCCCTTAGTTAGCAGCCTTCAGGTTGACAATTATTCAAAGATGCCACTGTTTTGCTTTGTTTTTTTTATTTCATTTTAAAATTCTACTCTGTGACACTTGTATTCAGGCACAGAGACAATAATGAAAAATATTTCAGAAAGTATTTGTACAGCATGAAGCCACAGGAAATATGTTTTTCGAAGAGGTTTTAATTGGAAGCAGCAGAGAGCTGTGGTGTGAGCTGCTTTCTTCATGTGTTTTCCAGAAATTGCCAGCTCATTTGCGAAGGGGGTTCACTTCAACACCTTTGGTGGAAATCCTGTGGCTTGCACAGTTGCTTCATCAGTGCTCGATGTAAGAATTAATTTTCTCTCTAGATCAGTCTATTATTATCTCTGCTTATTATTCATTCAACTATCTCTGTAATTGATAAGTAAAATTTAACAAACTCCTTTACTTGACAGGCTATCAAAGAGGACGGCACGCAGCGGATCAGTCTTGATGTGGGAACCCATCTGATGAAAGAGCTGGCCAAACTCAGAGACAAATATGAGATTATTGGTGATGTCCGTGGTAAAGGCCTGCAGATCGGTGTGGAGATGGTCAAAGACAAGGTATTGTATTTTGCTGAGTTCGTAACAGCAGTGACTCTCATCTTTCCTCACATGCTTGCACAACGTGTCTGTGGTGTGCCTCCCGAGGGGCATGGTTCAGCAGCGCCCCAGTTAACCATTAGCCAGAGCAGCAGTGACCATCTCTAATTGTGAACAGAACAATCCCAGCTGCACTGCATGTGCTGCTGTCTGAAGTTATGATGCTTCCTTTTTATTCTGTTATACTGGCAGAACTTGTGCTTGGAAGAGTCGGTTAAGAGAAGAGGAACTACAGAAACTTCTGACCCTAGTTTCCGAATAGCTTGCTGTATCAGCGTTGCTGAGGTTCTTATTTTGACCATTGTTCCTCTTTGCTAATCCAGTTTTCCCGGGGTCGTCAGGTTTGTGAGGGAAACATTACTATATTGCATGATTTTTCAGAGTCTGCGACTGTTAACACCAGAAATGTACCAAGCAGAATACCTTACATGAGCACCAGCTGTCACACAAAAGTCTCCAGTGAGTCACGTTTAATGACATGTAGGATAAACAAGGCAATTTCTAGGAGCAGCTTATTGGTGTAGCTAATTACTTAAACCATTGTGGTAACTAACACATTCTGCCTCAATTATCATTTCATTTTTTTTCCCATCATCCCCAGGCCAGCAGAGACCCGCTACCTCCTGAGGCAATGAATGAGATCTTTGAGGACATCAAGGACATGGGAGTCCTGATAGGGAAAGGAGGAATATATGGACAGGTAATAGCACTCACCTTCGCTCTCCTCTGTCAACATGTGGTAACACATGCCTGCATCAGAAAACTGCTTGCTTTGCTATTACCTCAGTCTTACCTTGAGAGCATCATCTTCTGTAATTTCAGTTTCAGTTACAGCCTTAGTGTCATGCTGTTTATAGCTCTACATTTTTCCTAAATCTCAATTTGTGGAATTGAGCGTAGTTCACACACCTTACATGAGCCCTAACTTTCACACAAAAGTCTCCAGTGAGTCATGATGACAAACCAGCAACTACACTGAATCCAGGAATTAATCACTTTAACCTTTATCTGTATCTGTTGTGTATTACATGTTCCAGACTGAAATACATGCAAGTACATCAATTCTTGACAGAAAGAGGCACTTGACCTGGTTACACATCCTCCTGGTTATCACTATCTATGCTGCACCATAATCTCCCCTCTTGTTTTCTGTCTTTCTCACCACTCCAGACCTTCCGTATTAAACCCCCCATGTGCATCACAATGGAAGATGCTGATTTCTTCCTGGCAGTTTTTAACAAGTCCATCCACAGCTACATGGAACGAAGATAAAAATAATTTTCAGTTGTTGACAAACAGCACTCTGTTGCCTTTGCATAGCCAATCTAAGAGAAGAGCTTTTTTAACATGTTTAATAATGTTGTAATTGTAAAAAGTAATACTACATACCTCACTGATATAATGAGAAGATATCTTGTACAGTGCATTTTTAACAACCTGACTTGAAGTACATGTCGCCTTTTTTTTTTGGATCTACTGAATCATGATTGAATTTAACATTGTATCATAATTTGGTAACACCTGCTTTGTTGATCAGTGAAGTAATAATGAATACATGAGCTTGAGGAATAACCGTCTCTGGCTGGTATTTTTCTGTAGGTACCCATACCCATGGAGGCTGAGAGCAGCTGTAGACATCTTTTTAGGTTATTTATCCAATTATCTTGCAGTAACCATTGCACAGAATGAATTATAACTTTCATTCTGTAGCTTTTCGTGGAGTGCTACAATTTCGTCTAATTTTTATGTTGTCCGAACACCTGCACAAATAATGATCTTCCTATCAGTCTCGGTGCTTTGTGTTTAATTAAATGCTAACATGCTAAACATACTAAGATGGTAACCATAGTAAACATGCCAACTAAACATTAGCATTTATCAAAACATTTTATTAGCATTCTGTTTGACACTTAAGGCTGGATCAGTCAAAGCTGGTAAACTGCTATATTTACATGACAAAGCCTTTGTTTTCTGCTTGTACCATGGAAAAAAAGGTTTTTCCTATAATACCTAGGCTAACATTAATAGTTCAATATATTTTTTCCAATAAGGTGTAGCTTTCTCATGTAATTTTTATTTAGATCACCCCTAAACATGGCAGACATAACCCTAAAATCCTGTTCAATATAATCAGTTAGACCTTAGAAGTCTGTCATGGTTAGAAAGTAGACAAACAAACATGTGACAGACACTTAGCCCAGGCCAGCTGTTGAGACTGTCCCAGCAGTATGTGGTCCTCTACACTGGTGAGCTCTAGTTTGGATTGGATATGGTGAAGGGTGGAGGCATGTAAGGAATCAGTAGGGCAAGATATGTCAGGATGAGTGCAGCGACAGCCACTCCCACCTTCCAGGTGCAACTAGGTTCTCTAACAACCAGCTGCTCTGGTCATCAAAGCAGCTTTCTAGTTACCTTTCTGTAACGGAGAAAGAAGTAGTGTGGGTGCTGAGGAAGGTGGGCTGTCACACAGGCAGGCGTCTGCTGCGGCCTCCAACAGGAAAAAACCAGAACTATCTGACATATTTGGCCTTTTTTTTTCTAACTCAGTGGGCATGTGGTGAAAATCTAATGAATGACTAGTTATATATTTATCTATGTGACGTTGCAGAGAAATGATTGTTGTTTGGTGAGATGAGGGTACTATTGGCTGTGCACTGTCCACCCATCACTGTGACCTTTTAGAAAAAGCTGTGAGCAAATGCTCTGAGTGTCAAACAGTGAAGGGAGAAGGATAGCAGTGCCCTCTGTATCTACTCAACATGTACAAAGTAGTATCCTGTCTAAGTATCCGCCCGATAGGTCTCACAGGACAATTCTGCTATTCACCTGGTTTGGCCAAATTTCACGTGGGAAATGGTAAGTTGCCATGGAGATCACAAAAAAAAACAGTTTAGCCTAATTATTGATAGTTTAGAAATTCAGGTGAGCATCAATCTCTTTCTATCTGGTGAATTTTAATAGAAAATATAGATTATTTTTGTCTGGGTTAAATTGGAAAACCAGAAATAAACACTGAGTGATATTTGTCACCACAAACTAATGTAGATTGGTGTACTACACTGAGTAATATATTCACTACACTGAGTAATACTTTCACTGCTATTCATTAAATAGTTACTTCAGTTACATGATGGAAACAAGACCTGATGGTGACATCAAAAATAAGGGACACTGCAAAGAAAGCACATTGCAGTATAATATTGAAAGTCACATTTTCTAATTTGAAATTTGTATTTTTAAATCGGGGTGTAGGGCATATTGTCATCATGCGGTAGACAGATAAATACAAGTTAAAACTTAAAAATAAGGAAACAATATAAAACAGATAAATCAATTTCAATTTGTATTTAATTCTCAAAGTTAAAGTTTTCCTTATTTAATGATTGAAGATGTTGAGATACACACAAATACAAAGTTCAAATAGTGTGTGTCAATCTTGAGTGTGTTTTAGAAACAGAAACCATAGAGTTGGTTATGTGAGTTTGTCAGGGTTGTGTTTTCAAGCCCAGCATAGTTGTTGCTTATGATGCTGAATGTCCACGAGATCTTTATGGATGAAAAAGTGCCGTTGTTAAAAGTAAATGTCAGTGGATCTCTGGTAATGAATGTGAGGGATCTGAATGAGCCTAGAGATCTAGAGGTGTGAGAGTGGAAGCTGCAGGACATCTCTAAAAAGAAACATGATCTAGGATGGATTGAAAAACTGTTTCTGTTTTTTGCTGCAGTATGATGATCAGATTTTGAATATGATGTTTACATCAAGCCAAATACCTGTATGTTTATTCTCCGTGATTCTTTCACTGTTGATATCACTTACTGTGGGTTTGGCATAGACCCACACTTATCAATACCTCTGATTCCAGAAAAAAAGCATGAACTTGTTTTTGCTTGCATTAAATGCAAGCCTGAAGTTGAAAAGTGCATTTTGAATAGTATTATAAGCAATGCAGGTTCTCTACAGAATAATATCATCCACATTAAGATGGGCATTACAGTCAAGATTGTGCGGATTAAGAGCATGTTGTTCAGACCTGTACATAATAACTATTGTATCTCTGTAGTCACATTAAGTGTTTCTCCTGGGAGTAACAGGAGACCACACAAATTATTTATTTACCAGTCAGACCAGTTGGAACTGACCTTCTAGAACTGGGAAAAACAGGAAGCATAAGTTTAGCTGAGTTGCACAATGTTAAGTTAATGTGGCTGAACCATCAACCAGGTTCTAATCGGATTAAATATTGACCAGATAATTGACAATATCATGAAAACAAGGTAAAGTATAAACATCACATTTTACATTAAGTTTAGTACACTGGACCATCCAGATGTCTGGCTTGCTGTTTTTTTTTTTAAACTACATAACGATCTCTTCTAACTCTCTTTCTGAATGCCAATTATCATCATAACCATTTCACAGGTGCAGTATGTCAGAAATCAGCCCTCAAACACCATCCCACAGAGCTCCCAGAGATGCCGCCATGCAATTTCAAACCACAGGAATACAAGGTAAGAGTGTTACAGCATCCGTCTGCTCTGACACTCAGAAAAGACTCGACAGTGTCTGCAAATTATAGGGCCAATCTCACCAAAGCATACAAGCTTGTTGTTTTGGAAATATACAAAAGGTTAGTTGATGCAGCAATAGCTGACAAGCTAATGAATAGCATGCCAGCTGGGATTCTAGGGCAAGTCAGTTAAGGTTTTGACCATACAAAAAAAAAAAAACAATGCACAAATGTAAAATATAAGGTAGAGAAAGACTGAGTTAATCACAAACAAGGTTTTTAAAAACCACCAGTAACAAGACCACTTGATTCAGCAATTGAGATATTTCAAAACCCAGTCACACGGCAGCCTTGTGCTGTGACTTTTACTGTTGTTTGTGAGTTGTTGTCTTTTCAATCCCTTTTCCAAATAGCACTGCATTTGAGAGTCCTACTCGGGCAATACTGGCAATTACCCACAGTTCATAGCCATGTGAAGTCAAATACAGGAGATGTCATCGGAATGGATCCGCTCCCGAACCGCCTCTGGTCCCGGTCCCGATCCCGGTTCTGATCGCGGTTCTGGTTCCGGTCCCGATCCCGATCCCGGTTCCGGTCCCGGTCCCGATCCCGGTTCTGATCGCGGTTACGGTTTCGGTCCCGGTTCCGGTCCCGGTTCTGGTCCGGTCGGTCCCGGTGATTTCGGTTTCGATTCCGGTATGGTCCTGGTTCTGGTCCTGGTACCGGTTCCGGTTCTGGTGGTCCTGGAAACGATTCTGGTTCTAGTGGTCCTGGTCCCGGTTCTGGCACGGTCCCGGCCCCATGGTCCTTGGTTCTGGTCCCGGTTCCGGTACGATCCCGGGAATCCTGGTCCTGGTCCTGTCCCATTCATATGTCAGGCTCTCACTCAGTCACTTACAGCTGACGGTGTTGAAGTCAGTCAGGGTTCAGAGGCGGAAGTGAACTGGGCCCTTGTGTCTCCGGCCTGGTCCGTCACTTCAATGGCTGAGTTTCAGTCCGGTCTCTTACAGACCATAGCCTGTACATGACTTAGGCTCGTTCACGTGAAGTGTGTGAGTGTCCCATTGTCATATCATGAAGTCAGCTTACGTCCCCACGGGTCCGATTCCACCCGGTAGATCGTCAGTCCGTCACTGTCTGCAACCTGTTCACGTATTCAGAGTGTTCGCGCACATTCGTCATACTCTGCCTTGGCACCATCCATTCATAGGTTACTAATTTATGTGCGGCGAGTTTTATCACTTCTCAGCGTGAGAAGTGTGTGGCGTGTGAGCATGTTAACTTACGCTCAATGTCTGAGACTTGAGAGCCTTTCTGGTTCTGAGCTTATTGTTGTGGAGATACTCACAGAGGTTGCTAGATCTAGCTAACTATAATAGCTAGCAACTTGCCAGTTGTAAGCTAATGCTAGTGTAAAACAATAACTCCGAGTTAGCTACCTTGCTACTTTCAGGCTTGTTACTGTAGCTTGGTTGCTAACAGATAGAGAGATCCCTTATTAATCAATATTTTAGATGGATACACACAATTTATTTCATAGACATATTTGTACCATGTTGTTTTGTGCCTGTTTTGAGGAGTTACCTCTACAGGAGGTGTCCTCTATGTGGGACTTTATGGCCTGAAATAGAGAAGAAAACAAAACTTGACTACATGTCAGTCCACTCAATAGCGGTGGACACATATCTACCATTCCCAAAACACATACATTTTTTTTCCTGTCTTTTTAGTGTGTGTCTCAGCTCTTTTTTGAGTGGTCCTCAACACTTTATCTATCTATCTATCTATCTATCTATCTATCTATCTATCTATCTATCTATCTATCTATCTATCTATCTATCTATCTATCTATCTATCTATCTATCTATCTACATTTCTTCCTGTACTAACTTCAACTTTTACCATACATCTACTCAGGGTATGTCCAAAGAGCGGTTGATGGAGATTCGCCGACAGAACTGCAACCCCATGACCATGAAGATTACCTACTATAAGAACCCAGTGTTCATCCACCAGGGATACATGCAGTGGCTGTGGGATGTGGATGGGAGACGATACCTGGACCTGTTTGCCGGTGTGGCTACTGTTGGTGTAGGCCACTGCCACCCGTAAGGTCTTTTCTTTTTCTTTCCTGTGTCACACGGTGATAGATGTTTAATGGTGACATTTTTTTTTTTTAAAGGTTGTCAGTTCAGAATGACTGCTCATTGTTGTTCATGTCCTGTCTATCTTTACATCTGTGTGTACAGGAAAGTGACAGCATCCATAGAGAAGCAGTTGAAGAGACTGTGGCACACTACAAACATCTACGTCTCTCCTGCTATCCATGAGTATAGTGAGAAACTGGCGTCCTACTTACCAGATCCTCTGAAGGTACTGTGGTGGATTTTTATTCTAATCACCTGACCCTAACCCAATATACAGATGAAAATTAAAATATGTGATTCTGTGCTTCACTGTTCAGGTGGTATATCTGACCAACAGCGGCTCAGAAGCCAACGACCTGGCTATCCTGATGGCTCGACTCCACACAGGCAACTTTGATATCATCACTTTCAAGTACGAGTTTTTTTTATGAACCCTCAGTGGAGAAACATCCGTAATAAGTCATTCTCGACATTACATAAGATTTAAATAACATTACTTTTTAAAGAGGTGGAAATACAGAAAGTCACTGGCAGTGTTTATGTATTTTTACACTGTTTTTCTTATTGGTTTGTGGTAAGAGCTAATGTTGTTATTAATAATTGATAGTAACATCTGTGACACACAGCTTTAATATTGTAAAACGGCTGCTGTAGCTGTTCTTTTGTTGGTTTTAGAATAAAAGATTCTACTTAGAAATGGGCCATAGAGGGGAGGGATGCAGCTTGAGTAAACAGAAAAGATAAACTGAGCCTATCAAATCTTGATAGCATGATTGATAAGCAAACTCTAATTTTCTGATTAAATGTCTAATTTGATTTCACTCTCTCTCTCTCTCTCTTCCAGTGGATCATACCATGGTGGCAGCTCACAGACCATGGGCCTTACCTCCAATTCACCATATAAATATCCCGTCCCCACTGGTTCAGGCTGCACAAATGTATATATATATATATACCAGTAGAAAGTCATACAGAGAGAAATATACATACACCATCTGGCATCACTACAACTAAAAAGAAAAGCTCAACATTAGCTTTCTGACTTTGGGAATAATATGAGTGACTGTTAGACTGATCCTGCTAATTCTGTTTCTGCCCAATAAACAGACCATGTGTCCTGATGTGTTCAGAGGTCCGTGGGGAGGAAGCCACTGCAGGGACTCTCCTGTTCAGACCATCAGAGAGTGTAGCTGTGCCCAAGGTACACAAACACATGCACATATGGCTCAACACACTCAGTTTACAAGGTAACAGGGAATTCATCACCATTTTCTGTGAGAGTAAGCACCACGATCCTTTTTTTTCCCCACATTCATACAACAAATTCAACTCCAACAACAGAACTATTTTTGTTTGCTACTGCTGAATTCTCATATGCTACTTTGTGTATAAGTAGTCAAACTTATTCTTTGATCACACAGGTCATTGCATGGCAAATGAGCAGTACCTCAAACAACTCAAGGAGACATTTGCTACTAGTGTCCCAAGTCGAATTGCTGGTTTCTTTGCAGAACCCATTCAGGTACTATAACCTAATGTTGAATAATGACTTGACTTGATTAATTATCGTGTCACCTGTATTCGCTAAGTTCTCATATTTGGTGTAATTATCATTTAAGATGGGACCACAAGGATGTGAATGTTAATTTACTTTATGCAGGGAATGGGAGGAGCTGTGCAGTACCCTAAAAACTATCTCAAGGAGGCTTACAAACTTGTGAGAGAGAGAGGAGGGATCTGCATTGCGGATGAGGTTAGATACACATTAAATTATGAGGCAAAAACTATGAAACAAGATTAAACATTACTGTCTTTTATTATTTATCCATGAGTGTAAAAGACAATAATAGAAATAAGATTTTAAAAATGCAAAGAAACAGAATTATCTTTTTTTCAACCAACAGGTGCAGACTGGATTTGGGCGAACAGGAAGCCACTTCTGGGGTTTCCAAGGTTATGGCGTTCTTCCTGATATGGTTACAATGGCGAAGGGCATTGGCAATGGATTCCCAATGGGAGCTGTTGTTACAACACCAGGTGAGATACTGCTGTTAATGTAAGAGTCTGTAAATGTCTACTGTAAACATCAAATTCAGTACAAGGACGTGAAAGTCACTTAAAAGGCAGCTCTAACATCAACAGTTCATTATACCAAATAGCTCTGATAGCTCTGAAGACAATGATACAGTCAAGCTGACCCAGTCCCCAATACCAGTTGCCATAGCAACCAAGGTCATAAAGATAATGATGGACCAAGGCTCAGGTCAGAGTTGTCTTCCTTTATCGGGACATGTTGTGAGTTTGTTTAGATTCATACTGTGATGAATGTGACCTTGTACTCCCCGTCTCCATAAATAAGTTATGACAATAAATGTTTTTTTTCGCAACGTTTTTCTGCATTAGATGTATTCTACGAACATTCACTTGACTCAGAGACCTTACTGTTTTCCGTTTCATCCTTTACACAGATCTTTTCTAAATATTTTGTAAATGAGTTAAGTTGTGAGCTTGTTTATTCATGTGTTGTGCAGAGATCGCTGCTTCCCTTGCTAAGGCGTTCCACTTCAACACCTTCGGGGGAAATGCCATGGCTTGTACAGTTGGTTCATCAGTGCTGGATGTAAGAGATCACCCTCTCGTTCTACATCTGCCCTGTTAATGAGATTGTTAAAAAAAAAAAGATAGTCCAATTTGCAACTGCATTGTAAAAGTGAAGCTTGAATGAAGAAAACTGAAAAATAAACTAAAACATAACTCTTTGACTTGACAGGCTATCAAAGAGGACGGCACACAGCAGAACAGTCTGCAGGTGGGAACCTATCTGATGACAGAGCTGGCCAAACTCAGAGACAAGTATGAGATTATTGGTGATGTCCGTGGTAAAGGCCTGCAGGTCGGCGTGGAGATGGTCAAAGACAAGGTATTGAGTTTGTAACAGTTCATCTTTTCCCCACACAGCTATTATTAGTCTAATACATTAGATGCAGTTCATTAATAGCAAAGCAAATCACATTCAGACATGTTTTTAGCCTCTCAGGTGATTCAGCTCTGAGTGGTTAGTGTCTTGGACAAAAGCAGATGGACAGTGTTCATATTTATAGTTATAGTGTGTTGTGTGTGTATATAGAGAGAGACCATGTGTCCAGCCTTGTTTGACCTGTCACCTCTTCACCATCACCCACAGGCCAGCAGAGACCCACTGTCTCCAGAGGCGATGAGAGACATCTTTGAGGACATCAAGGACATGGGAGTCCTGATAGGGAAAGGAGGAGTATACGGACAGGTAACAGCACTCACTTGGAAGTAGCTGAAGTCGCATTTTTATGTGGAAATGTCTACATTTTCCAAGACAATTTTATTTTAATTTAGTATGTTGGATTTTAGGTCAGATGACTGATGTGTGGGATCTGATTTTACAGCATCTTACTCATCATGCTATGAATATTCAACTTATATATAACCTGATATCATTCAATGTGTGAGATGTGGGTGACACAAAATAAAGCAGCTGGGTTGATTATGCATCTATGCTGCTCCATAATCTTCCTTCTTGTCTTGTTTTTCTCACCACTTCAGACCTTCCGTGTCCAACCCCCCATGTGCATCACCAAGGAGGATGTGGATTTCTTTGTGGCAGTTTTTAACAAGGCTGTCCACAGCTACATGGAGAGAAAATGAGCAGGTCAAAGTCACTCGATGCCGAGGACCAAACACGGATTGTGTCAATCTTTTAAAAAGTTTGAATGTTGTTAATAATAATTTTGCTCTATAAAGACGAACTGTTAACTTTTGGAAAAAAAAACTTTTAACATTTATCATTGTGCATCTTCTAATCAACACAACTCTGCAGCAGTCTGAAATGCTTTCACCCCAATACACTGAAGCAATACATGAATGCATATTCATCATATACATTTGTAAACTTAATTTGTTTGTGAAAAATATTACCTAAGAATATAATGTTTGTGCTTTTAAATATTTTCTTAAATGTAAAATTTGTTTTCTATCTTTCCAATAAAAAATATAACAAACAGGTGCATGTTTTGTACAGACAAGTCCAACAAATGGTTTATTGTTGACCACAGTGATCAGAGGCATAAATGATGATCATTGCAGAGTTGTTGTATAAATAACAACCCGCAGTACCACCTTTATTTTCGTGATGCATTAATACCACTACAGAGATTTTTCAGGACAGTGTTTTATGATGGGGATGAATTTATATCTGGTTCATCAGTGCAGTGTTTCTGTGCAAGCGACTGAAAAACTGCTAAGATGGTTTCAGTCAGTCCAGTCTGGAAGATTCAACTTCTCACACTGAACATGACTAACAAGTAACTGAAAAACAATACACTCTGCTGTGCTGTCAGCTCAGCCAGCCCAGCCCATTTAAGTCCACTTTGAGAGGATGTCTGTTTGTGAGTGCTGTTTCCAGTGTCCTCGAAACTGAAACAATCACTCAGGTTCATCCCCTGCCTCCTCTCAGGTGAAGGATGTGTTATCTGTTCTTCTTTTTGTCTTTTTTGCCCTTGCTCACAGAGCTGTTAGAAGCATTTGCGGAGACGGCGGTGGCGTGGCCGCTGGTCTTCAGGTGGTCAAACAACTTGTTTCTTGTGGGGAACTCGTTGTTACAGGTCACGCATCGCAGGTTTACTTCCTTCTGGAGGTGGAAATGAAGATAGGCATTTTAATAATGAGATAATTAGTGGAGATGGAAGAGAATTTTAATGATGAAAATGATTATTGGAAAAGACAGTTCACACCAAAACACAATTTTTCGATACAAACCTCAGGAAACTGCTCTCCTCCTGTGTTTGACTTGACATTCTTTGGTTTGTCTTTTCCTCCTCCTTTCTTTCCCTTCGTCTTCCCAGAGCTATTGAGGCAACATTTAGATGATGAATAAAAATATGATTCTGACTGATGAGAGGCAAAAACTATAACCTTTCTACTCTAAAACAACATTGTTTTTCTTACATCTATCACAATCATTAGTATTTTCATCATGCTATATGATCAGCATGTGGCTCCCATTTTTGCAAAAATCCTCTTTCCCCCATTTTTAATGTTTGCTCAAAAACCAAATGTGAATGTTTGAACTTTATTTTAAATGCAATGTGGCCTAGATCATTGTTATTTCTTTCTTTATTAGGGAACATGAACTTTATCTGAAGCCATGTCTGAATTATCAATGTGTAGAGCATTTTAATGTCTTTCAGCTTGTTTTGGTTTAATAATCCACACTTTCAATGAAAACAATGATCAGAAAACAGAATTGATGAAAAAGACTCATTTATTCACTGGACAGTCAGAAGGACAAATCCTAATGTGAATGTTGCTCTGCATCTGTGGGGCATTCAAGGTGACCATGTCAGACTTGGTATTTTACAGCCTTTTCTGCCCCAGAGTGGCCAAACTAAGGAATTGATTTGTAAATGTAACTACCAGGCATTTTCTTCTCTCTGAACAGAAAGCAGTATATAATCAGATTCTATTGCCCCACTGCTGTCCATAAAACATACAGTAGTTTCTGCCATGAAACAAGACTGGACCTGGATTGTGAGGCTTCATTTGTAGTCTCATTTTAAGGCCACCGTCAAAAAGGTCTCTTTTGAGTCAAACCAGAAAACCAGCTGAGTGACATACAGGCTGTATCTGAAAAAACACATGGTCGTAAAACAGAGGAGGAGATCTCCAAAAGCCTGGGACTCACCTCTTGACCTCTGTGGGAGGAGGGAGATCATCCTGCTTTTCTGGCTCTGTGGGGTCTGCTGACTTCTCAGGAGCATCTTTCTCACAATTGGTTGGTGCTGGTGTTGGTTTCTGCTCTGCTGCCTCCTCCTCCTCCTCTGGTGCAGTGTGCTATGAAGGAGAAGAGAATGGATAATGGGTTGGTTCAACTCATGGGCATTTACAGAAAACCAAAACACAGCTGGAATTGAAGGATATAGAGATACCACTCACATGTACTACCTCCTTTTGTTTCTTTTTCCTCTTCTGTTTTTTGGACAGCCTGTGTACAGGGACAAAAAATATCAGTAAAAGTAAAATGAAAAGTAAATCTGTTAACTATTACAAACACAAACTACATACTTTTGCTTTGGCTTGTCCTCCTCCTCCTCAACTTCTTCCTCCTCCCCTTCTTGCTCATTTTCCTCATTTCCTTCCTGATTGAAACCGAGTGAATCCTCTTCCTCCTGCAGCTGTTGCCTTAGCAATGCCACCATTTCCCGATGCTTTTTGGATTTTTCATGGTTTTTCATACTGTAGAGAAGAAGAGAAAACAATGATAATGGATTAAGAACACAGATTTAACTGTGTAAATTGAATTACAGGGCTTCAGAGATTTATGATGTTAACACAATCATTAAAATAATTACTCAGTGTGAATACATTTGAGGCTGTGAGCACTGTCTTTAACCTTAAACCTCTGCACTGATTAAATGTAGCTAAAATGATTCATAGCTTTGTGAGGTGAATAACAGTGTGTCGTGTGAGTGGCTACTCACGCTTTATCTGATTTGAAGGATTTGTCACAAGCTGGACAGTACAGGTCATCATAGTAGTCAATTGTCAGCTCATCTCCATCAGGCTGGTCTCCCTCTGTGAATATATATTGGTACAGAGGGGGAAAAAGGGCAAAACATTACTTGTCAATCTGGGGAAACTGCTGCCAACATCAATGACTTGCTTCATAGTGTACACAAAGTGGAACCAAAAAAAAGGGCATATATAAACTATATCTTAGCACAGACTAACAAAACATTTTTGCCATCTTCAATTGCTTTTTTAGTGAAAAGGACAAGAAGAAGAGTTTCTTTCATTCACATTTGATCTGATCTCTCACACGACACTGACCTCCTCCCTCCTCGCTGTTCTTCTCCCGTGTGTCCATATCCTGATCTTCTTCCTCACTCTCCGACGCATCTCCAAACTCTTCTCCGTACTGAGCTTCTATCTGCTGCAGCTCCTTCTCCAGTTCAGACATGGCCGCCCAGCTCTGCTCTTTGTATTCCTCTGCCAGCCTTAGATGAACATACAATACAATGTTAGGACTATCAAGAAGAAAGAAACACAAACATCATGTTTATCCGAACATCTACCCACTACTCACTTGGCCTGGTCGAGCTTCTGCTTCCGCCTCAGCTCCTCCACCTTCTTGGTCTTCTCAGCGTTCTGCTCCTCCACCAGCTTCCTGTGAGCCTGCACACGTCGGTCGCGCTTGCGGACAAAAGCCACTAGCTGTCGCACCAGCTCGTTGCGCTCCTTTCGAGCCTTGTCTCTGGTTTTCTTGTTCTCCTTCTCCATGGCCCTTTTTTCCCATCGGTTGGAGGCCTGCCTTGTATCGTACTCCTCCTTCCAGGCAAAGTTTTTACGAGTGCAGAAGCTCTGCCAGTAGCCGTAAAACACATGCACCACCTGCAATATGAAAACAGAGGCTGTTTAAGTAGCTTGTAAAGATTCTTCTTTGATGGTACACTGTTAACATTTTAGTCTTGTTATTTCTTTGTATTCGTTTCTACAAAAAAATTGCTTGTTAATTTATTCATATGATTGAGCTGTATAAAATGTTTTTGTATCATCACATACATAAACAACCTTGAGACGAGTGTCTTAAGTGTTCAGATGGCTTACAGTATCATAATCACTCTGAGAGTCTCCGAAGGGTGGAAACTCCTCATCTTCCTCATCCTCCACCCTGCCGTGCTCCATCTCCTCTTTAACAATGGACTCAAAGAGATTCCTGTAAACTGTGTAAAAGCCCTTTGGAGAAAGAGAGTGGATAAAAAAGAGAGAGATAATTTAATTTCAGTAACTTTGATGCTTCATATGGCTTTAGGAGAAGTGTTGTTTTTTTTGACAGATTGACATTGTTCTAGTCAGTAGGAGAAGATTGAGAACATCTTTAAGACCTGGTTGAGAGATTCAAGCAGCTGCTTGTTTGTACTGTTCACCGTGATCCTCACACACAAGCACTAACACCAACCTTTTCATCATCTCCATAGCCAGAATAACAGGTGACTGTGAAGTACTGCAGCAAGTCAATGCTGTCATCTTCATAGTCTCCACTCAGTCCTCCTTTCAGCAGAGCATCTCTGTGATTGTCATACCTGACAAAGACATACAAAGCTGACAATGACACAGTCTGAACACAAAACACTGAGGATCTATAAATCCTGCTCACATTTAGAGATTATTTTCACAGTAGTCACACAGACAGGTCTATACACACCAAGCTCTTTCCTGCGGATCACTCAGGACATCATAAGCTGCCTGAATCAGCTTGAACTGCTCTGCTGCCTCCTCGGCATTGTCCAAGTTTTTATCTGAAAATTAAAGAAGGAAATCAAAACTGTTCTTTGGCTGAATACTGAAAACAATCAGATAGGCTCAAGGGTACACTGCCTAAGTTTCACATTCACTGATCCAGCAAACCCAAATAAGACTACTAAGGATACACAGTGTAGTCTACAGGTAATGACATGTTGTACACAAGTAATTCATTTTTCATTAATGCAAACGGCTTGAAACAGTTCTCCCACCACCCATGTCCATTTCGATCTATCAACTTCGTGTTGCAGCTATGGACATCTACACTTCCTTTCACCCACTTCACTTTTTGATAATATCACAAACACCCAATTAGATTCTTATTTTAAGTAGAAGGGAATTCAGGTTTTCATTCAAGTGCCACACTGATGCTTGAACACCAGAATAACTCGTTTCTGCCCCAACTTACCTGGATGCCATTTTAATGCTAGTTTGCGATAGGCTTTCTTCAAATCATCGTCTCCTGCGTCTCGTTTCACACCTAATACCTCATAGTGACACTTCATTGTTAGATAATTAAAACAGACAACTGACACTAATATAAATACTCAGAAAAATGTTGTCCAAACGGAAGCTAACTTTAGCATTGAGCTAACTGCAGCATGCTAGCGACCGGGCAGCATCTTTACTTATCTCTAAAATAATCCAGATTTGTTGGGTTATAACGACAACCTCATAATAATTAGGCCTTACATATTCAAAACTGTGCCATGGTCTTTATACCGACAAACAGCTGCTAATAAATTACTTTAAGAAAGCTTGTTGAAGACCGTTGGGACCAGGACAGGAGAGTTCTGGTCGCTGCCGCTAAATCTCGCGAGACTTCTTCTTCTTTTGCACATTTGACACTAACCGCGTATTGCTGCCCTCTATTGTTGTGAACAGAAAACTCGAAATTTTTCATTCGTAAAACTATGTACACTGTATGACAAAATAAACTGTGTTTTGGTTGTGTTTGTTCATACACACATTCACGCAAATTTATACTGGAGAGATCAACTCTACAGTCTCGCAGTTACACATTTGATCCTGCACACACCAGCCCAAATAATATGAATGTAAATTAATAATTTTTGATTAACTATTGATTAGCTGCGGTGCACTTCGACTCATCTTGTCTGTTTTATTTCCCAGTTTTCAATGTTGCTGTGATTGTAGTTGGATACAAACCATATAAACGTACCACATGTATAAAAATAGTTTTTTTTTTCTTGTCACACAGTGCTCTCTAGTGGTGACAAGGAGACTTACATTCATGGGTATAACTGCCATTGAGCATAGTTTCAGACACATTCAGACACCCGAGATACTGCTCT
>OMNW01034567.1:11478-25773 GCA_900303245.1 Selene dorsalis | reverse complement strand
CTTTTTTTTTTTTTTTACATGCAAGAAGGACTCATGGCTTTTTCTTGTCACAGACATTTTCCACTCCACGGTACCACCCTAAGAGTCAGCCTTTTGTGGACCACGTCTTCACATTCACTATTGCAGACAACAGGATATGGTTCAGAAACTACCAGGTAATGTTCCACCACACCCGACGATATGAGATACTTGGTCATCTTTAGAAGAAACATGCATTTTCCACTGTTATTAATTTCTTTCATGCAATAATCTCTCGATCCGCTCATTCCAGATCATCGAGGAGGATGCCTCTCTAGTGGAGATTGGGCCTCGCTTTGTTCTCAACCTAATCAAGATCTTTCAGGGGAGCTTTGGAGGGCCAACACTGTATGAAAACCCAGGGTTCCAGTCTCCTAACATGGTATGTGTATCCATACAGAATGCATCTTTAAGAGTAGACAGGTCACAGATGCTAAAGGATGGGAAATTATAGTTTTTGATTTGTTTTTTGTCTCCCTCCTCACACACCTACAGCACCGGCGAGAGATCCGACTTGCTGCCGCAGCCAAAGTGCGTGAGAAGCAGATGGTGAAGGAGCTGCAGAAGATGAAGAGGACTGATGCAAAGGTGGACTTGGACAGAGACGTCACAGCTGATGTCTTCATCACACCGGCAGAGGAGAAGCCTGTTCACATTGAAACAGAAGCACCTGAGCCAAAGGTGTCAAAGAAAAAACAAAAACCTTTCAAGAGGCAGAGGATGCAGATGGGACGCAGGTAGCTGGATGGACTGGATGAAGCTGAGTGAGAGACTTACTGCTGCCATCAGTCAGTACTGTCTCAAGAAAATGTGCTTATGTGCAGTCAGGTCTGGAATCCAATATTACAAGTTTTGTTTGGTCATAAGAAAACTTCATTACTGAAGTATCATGACAGTCCTGGAGAAAATCTCAGTTCTGCACATGTTGTATTTAGTGTTTGTTGACATCATTTTTGAATTCATACAATATATACAGATAAAAGGACTGTGCAGGTTGTACCTGGCCATAAAAGTCTCAGTGTCTGCAAAGCTGCAAACAGTGACCCATTGTTTTTTCTTTTTTAAATAATCTTCTATCAGTGTATTAAAAAAACGTGTTTATTGATTCACAGAAGTTTTCTATGTCATGGAAATAAAACAATTCAAACTTATTCTCAGCATCATGTGTTTTATACTCCAGGTGAAGCATTAGCAACATCATCAGGGACAGATTAGTGGCAACAAGACGAATGTTGTACATCTACTGCACACACAATAGTGGACACCAGGAGATAAATGTGTGGATATGCCCTGCTAAAGATGACATGTACTATATGCAGGCAAATCCTGGACTGAAAGGCATACAGATTCAGATAGTTACTGCCAGTGTTCACATGTTAAGGGGCTTGTATCTCGGCCTCTATAGTAACAACACAACATAAAGTAACTGCATAGAAAAATCTTCCACATCTTTGATGTTATGAATAAGTGATCTAAAAACGCTCATGTACACAAGACCAGGTAGCTGACATCATCCCTCCACAAGTCCAGAGGCATTAGTCCACTAAAATGAGGGACTGTGTTCTGTTAAAAACATACAACCCACTGTAAGTCTTGTATTTCTTTCCCGTGTGCGCTGCACTGTCTCCTCTGGCAGACTTTCTTATCCTCGCGTCAGTCGAAGCCACTGGCCACTACTGACATAAAGGTGCATATGTAAAGGGGATTTAATGCATGCACTCTGATCACTCCACTTCCTCATCTGGACAACAATAATATTCTACAAAGCAGATCTGTCCGTCGTCGTTCCTGACCAGGTACTGCAGAGAGAGGAAGCCCCTGCTGTCTGTCCTCACGGAGACTTTACAGGACAAAGCCAGGGCTTTGGTGGACGGCTTCAGCAGGGACATCTTGTACCTATCAGCATTCAACAATAAGGACAGGACAGAATATGGAGCTTTACTGACAGGAACAGTTCATTGTAATGTAACTTTAATAGCAGGCAACTTAACAGGCCATAACATCACATGTAGGAAAGGCACTGCTGGGATTCACTACAGATGGCTGTATTCCAAGACTGACATGTAACACACAGGATGAATTTATGGGAAATATGTTAAACAAAATGTACATTACTGTCTGGTTTCCCTAGGCCACTTTGATGTTATAACAGTATAGTTTGTTTCTCTTATAGTCACCACAAGGCACTGTGCTGTTTTTGACTGTATTGGTACCTGTTGGTTTGTGTCTTTGTACATCGAAACAGTTCCATCATATCTGAGTCTTTGGGGTAATCATAATGAGCATTTCCAGAGTTCCCAAACGTAGATAACCTGGAAAGAGAAGAAAGTAATTACTGAATCTTTGTTTTCCAAAACTATTTCTATAAGAGTATAACTGAAGTGGACAAAATATTTTTTGTGTCTGAATATTTTTGATAACACACCTGAAGTATGGCTGGCTCGGTGACATGGTGATCTGTAGCACCTCACTGGTCATATCCAGTTCAGAGAAGGGTTCTTTCAGACTCTCTGACTGCAGGATCACCTTCAAAAAAGACATAGTTTCATGTAATCAAGTACTGTTTTCCCCTGCAGATGTTGTAGAATAATTTCTTAATGAATCAGTCACTGAAAGCAACAGAAATGTGTATATTTGTTCATCTATAGCATCTATACAAATGGATATATAGACTAATTACACAATTTTGTAAATCTAACATATTTATGTAGATTATAATTTTCCTTATATAAAAGTTATATAAAAGTTCACCTTGTTTGTGACGTTGCTGCTGCAGAACTCAAAGTCAATTGGCTCTTCAGGTTCTTGTGTGTTGATCTTGCAAACTGTCACAACACCACCCTCCTCCAGGAACAAGGTCAGAGGGTAGCCGTACCCCTTGTAGCACATCCGCAAGGCTGTTGATACCCCTGCAGCATCAGATCAGGGAGATTATGAAAATGTTGAGTCTGTTTTGAGAAGTGTATAAATCTGACTCTAAAATAAAAATAACATATGTAGTCAGCCTTTAAAATTAGAAGGTATGTTTCTTGTTTCTTATGTTTTTTTGCCCACTCCACTATCAGGTTTCCTTTATGCTTACCTGGTACTGAGCTTCCTCCAAAAATATTGAGGCAGTCCGACAGCACAGTGAGATTGACTTGAAAACCAACCAAATCTTCCCGTATGGTGAACTCTTGGAAGATTTCAGCCTGAAATGAACAGAATTTGCTATTTATAATATCACCATTATCAAACCAAGAAAGACTGTGTGAAAAATTGCAAACCTGGATGAACGCATTGGCTTGGAGACACTTGGAGTCCTCCACAGTGACCTTCAGGCCATTGGGCGTAGCACTGAAGATGGCATGGTCTTTGAAAGCGATTGCTTTCAGTATGTTGGAGAGGTTGCGAGCATTATCCAAACTGGCCACTAAAATGTACTGTTCATCATCAGCCTGAGACTGGGTGGACAGAGGCATTGTAGCACTGAAATGAAGACACAGCAAGAACGGTTTGGATGGCACAACTTCAGCAAAGTAAAAAGCAACAGGGCAGGTAAATTAAATGTTGAAATTGGAGGTCAAACAGCAAAACAAGTACAAAATGTTAAATTTATCATCTAGGACTGGTATACAAACACTTAATCTAGACTCGTCAATTTAGATTAGTGCAACCTGTTGGTGGCTTTACATTTTTTTGCCCTGGCGTCTCTCGCGTGTATATAGGTTGTGTATATTTATGTGTTACTATGATATGAAATTTATATTCAAGTGAAAATTAGACGTTTCACAAAAAGCGTTGTAAATTTATGTAAAATCTGGACAAACAACAAACTATACACTGTCTGCTATTGACTATGTCAAGCTAGGCTACATAACAACAGATTACGTACTTAACATGGAAAACAACGTCAAATACCCAACTGCCGCTAATATTGAGCTACGTTTCCATACCAAGCCTCTCCACTTAACAAGATCTGTAAAGACACTGTTAGTGTTCAGTTATGGTTGTATGCGAGTCACTTACAAAGTTGTAAACCAGAGACCCACACGATTGTGTTTTGAAGAAAGGCGCCTCGGTCATTTCCGTCTTTCTCTTCTTCTACGGAAACGGGTCCCGCGCATGCGTGGTCACGTTCTAGAGATTTCGCTGCGAGTCCAAAACACATCAGAGAAACCTCGTCTACACCAACAAAAAGTGACATCAGTTGTGTTTTGAAATCCACAGGAGGTGAGGGTTGTTACTCATTTAAAGCTCGGTTTGGTAGTAAAATGTTGTCTTGCCGGAGGATAGCTACAAATTCTCATAGAAGTTGTGTTAATCATCGAGGGACGGCAGGAAGCTAACGTTAGCTAACAGTGTGACGACGCTGTCTCCGTGTGTGTGTGCGTGTTTCTCCATTTAGTTACATGTCAAAAGCTCACAAAATGCCCTCAGACGTCGCCGCAAAAGGTTCACGATCAATGATGCTGTTTGAAATTAAAAAGCCGAAAACACAGTTTCTCTTTTAATACCGGTAATTTTTCGTTGGGTAAACAGGTTGGTCGGACAGAACAAGCATAATTTTGGGCTCTGGATAATGATGATTACAGATATCAACAAGCAGTCTGTGAACCGAGCAAATATGTCTACATCTATTTAATCAGCCCACATGGATTGATTCTATGATTAATAGCCATATTAAGAGCCGCATGTCTTGGTCATTAATAACCATGTGTAACTTTTCCTGTCTCTGCTTTAGGTTCTTTACTTTGGACGGCTCGTCTTCGCCACAGTTATGGTGTGCATTCCCTGTATCGTGATTCCTGTCCTGTTGTGGGTCTACAAGAGGTTCCTGGAGCCGATTATATATCCAATCATTTCACCAATTATTAACACGTTCTGGACCAAAAAAGCAGTCCAAGGGACTGACACAACTGACCAAAAAATGAGTGAAAAGAGTAATGGGACTCACAAGGTAAGAAAATTATTTTATTTTTTTCAGTACTGCAACGATGATTATGATAATGGTTATCTCATGTTATCAATTGGCAAAGGTAGTTGTGAAGGGTTTTGTTTAATTCATTTAGAGGATGTTGTCTTATGTAATACACAACTGTGTGGCTGATCTTGCATGAGTTTGTGATACATGCTACAATAAAAAATGAAAAAATGAATATCAGTCTAATACAGATGGTTTTCTCGATATTATGATATTCATCTCAGAACTTGTCTAATGCAAGGATTTCTGATGAATATGTTTTTTTCAGCATTTTTAAAGAGATTTTCATTCTTGTGTGTTTCAGCCTGAAAGCAACGGGGAGGCCATTGCCAATGGATCCACTATAGCAGCAGATAAGAAGACAGACTGACCGTGTTTAATGTTTATAAAGCTTCTAAGACTGTAAATATTCCATAAATATAATCTAGATAAACCATGATTTAACTTATCAGTCCTCTTTAAATGGAGCGGTTTTTTATAACCTTCCAAATTTTGTTTGAATTTTCAGTTTTTTCACTGATTATGCAATAAATGAATTGGTTACTGTTTCCCTTGTATACGTAATGCATTACCTTTCATGGACATTCAGTCTTAATAAAATAGTTTTGTTTTTTTTTTAAATTAAATTTGCTGTTTAATGACTGAATAAAACAGAGTCTTCAAATGAAAAAAATGTCTACTGCACCATTATTCCACTCTGTAATTCATACCATTCTAAACAATATACATTTGATGTGAATATTATGTCTCTGTAAAGCTGGTTTGTCACTGAAACAACAAAATGACTCTTTTAATGTTCAGTTTTTTTATAAACAAGAATTTTAACCTGATTTTGCTGTCAGTTTGTTTTACCTATTACCTACTAAAATATATTGTACATTAGTGTAGATTTTTTTGTACCACCTAGTAAGGCTGTACTTGTAAAGGGTTTAGAAGCTGTAATTACTAACTAAAATTTATTACTAATGCGTTAAAGGATGCCATAAGACATTAATAAGAACTTTAAGGTAATGGGGAAAAACTCCACCAGCCCTTTATCAGGTTTTCAGTTTTATGTTAGTATATATGGATATATATATGTATATGGATTTGTTATTGTTCACTTATTCACAAAGGTGACTCATGTTAGTGCCTGTGATGTCAACATTTCCAATATAATTGATTTTTTTAAGCCCACAGAATTGCTGTGCATTATATTTAAAGTGTGACCATCTCCCCAAATGATCAGAGGTCATTGTCTAGCTTCTGTCAATGATGTTGGACAACCACAAAAATTTTCCGGATACCTCAATGTAGTTGATGTCGATCTAAGTTTTAAACTAGTTTTGCCTTGTTTAATCAGTCTTCTTTACATGGGTTTTTAGACACTTCCCAGATTATGTTTCTTTTTCACATTTTGTCACTCATTTTACACTGACTTGATGACTTTTATTTTCCTTTTTTATTGCAAATTGATACAATGAGTATATGCACTAAATTTGAGTTCAGTGAATGAATGAAGGGATGATGATCATGATCATGCTGATAAATGTGTCCATCCCAACTACTTTGCAGTCTTACCATTTAAAAAGTGCACAGGTAGCTATTTATTTTGATATGATAAAGCAAACAACTTCTCGGTCTTTTAAGATAGAACTCTTTTATATAGATGGAAAGTTTAGCGCTACATCTGGCGCTGTGGATCTATCAATCCTATTTCTATCTGCAACGTCGCAGACGTAAATTACGTCATTACGCAGGGGGTGGCGACGTGGAAAACATGGAGGAAAGGAGTGTGTAGAGTTAACTTAACAGCCTCAAATTTCACACAATTTCCCCTGTTTGCTGTCGTAAATTGTATTTACCAAACAAACCGAACAAAGCTGATAATTTACGTAAAAAATACCAGTCGTTTTTTTTAACGGTCCTGAGAGCCGAGAGCTACGGAAACTGCGAGAAGCATTCTTGACAGGTAAGCCGAGCGGTCAGCTGATGGCAAACAAGCAGTGAACGTTAGCTTCTTTCTGGACAGTGACTTAATAACCATGAGTTGCCTTGATACCCTTCTTAACCTGGTATTTACCTAGCTACTATTCCGCCCTGATATCGGCCTGCAAGTAAACCGCGTAAACTGTCAAAATTGCCGGGGTACAGGCTATTTCCTGCACTCGAACAGGGTGAGCTAGCTAACGTCATACAAGTTGGTTGACTGAAGTACCACAGACAAGACAAATGAGACACAATGAGAATGAGAAGTACAGTTTGGTTTAACAAGGTCTTTTTTGCCAAATTTAGTAAAAATATAATAAGAAAATAGCATGTTTTTGCATATGGCATATACAGTGTGAACCCCCTGTAGCTCATGTTTGTTCGTTCTTCTTTGTACATCAGTATTCAATGATGTCGTCATCATCATCATCAACATCATCATCATAATTATTATTATTATATTTCACATGGGTCCAAAAATCTAGCCTTGAACCTTTGTGTGTTTCTAATGTGTCCCAGGTGGCTTGAGTAAATCTTGTTTCACTGGCTACACCTGTATACCAAAGGTGTGTCATTTTAAGACAACACAACTCAGGTCCTGGTTCCTTATATGTCATCCTGTTGTGAAGTTTGCCTCTCTCACAAATGAATAGAAGGCATATTTTATTTGCTCTCATATAATTGCTGAGACCATACAGTTGGCACTTTATTGTGTACGCCTCACCAACAATAATGCCAATATGTTACAGAGGTGTCATTTAGCATTATAGCATTATAACAGCAAGATCTTTCTGTTATTTTGCCTACCTTCACTGATAGGAGTGGGGTGGACAAAATATTATTAACACCCATTAATATTATACAATATGATTCAATAGCACTGCAAATTATATCCTAGAAATTTAATGTAAAGTTGAAACAAAACCAAAAAAATTCCTCCTGTTGTACAAGGTTGTTTGTAAGGGCCACTTAGGTGAGCTCTATTTATAGGAGAGGTTGTGCCTGGTAAATAAAAACTGTGTTATTTGGTAAGACAGTTAATGGTTGTATGGTACAGATTCCAAGTTTCTTTGGGTATTTTTACTTTACAGTGTCCGTAAAACCAATATCAGGAGATGTGCTCTTAGTTAATGTCCTAATAAATAGATTTGACAACTGAAGCCATAGAAAAATAAGATGAAGTTATGTAAGTTACTCTCAAGCATCCCAGCATTTCTTTGGCTGGGTGATGATTTATCTATTTATCAGAGAGCAGACACTGCAGACAAACAGGAAATGTGGGAAAATAGATGGTACACTGACATGCAATAAATTAAGGTCCCACCCTAGCTAGACTCAAACTAACCGTGGATGCTGTGATTATTTAATTAGCGCCCTAAAACCCTACTCCCTCTACACTTATTTTAATTGGACCGCAGACTATTCTCATAATGAAATTATGAATGCATTATCACTACCATAACTTTCTGTCATGTGACATTAGATATACATAGCTTTTAGCATGGATGTTCATCATGCGTGACGGCATGGACAATTCAATCATTTCCTCTGCTCCAGGATTTGGCATATGCCTGGTGAAAAAGCAGTGAAGAGTGGTGAGTCTGGCTGAGTGGAGCCAGTCGAGATGGGAGCCAACACCAGCCAGGTCAGTGACCTGTCTGACAACCCAAGCCTCAAGGCCCTGGTGGGCACAGAGTCCATATCGGAGAATGACCCTTTCTGGAACCAGCTCATCTCCTTCACCTTCATCAGCCCTACCTGCAGGTAAACAAACTTCTATTTCTAAGGTTAAGAACTTTCACGCTTAGTTTCACATTGCTGTGTGTTTGTTTGTTGTTGTTTTTTACAGCTGGTAATTAACTACATTAAAAAACATCTGTTTTTGCTTTGTATGCGATTACCAGACCACCCTGTCAAGAACGTCATATGAATTAAATCATTAGTTGAGTAATCACGTTAATTAAAAATATCATGACATTGAAGACAAATCCCTGATAATGAACTGTAGCCCATATGGGAATAGGTGGAACAGATATCTCCTTGAGGCGTTTCTCGTCAATGTTGTATCATTGGAGTGTTAAAAATTTATAGGATGGCAAACTTTGACTCTAATGAAGTCTTAAAAATTCCTCCTTTTTTTCCAGCACCATCTCAGTTTCCCCCAAACATATTCTCAAGAGTGATAGTATGTTACACCCACAGACACACAACCCACTAAATTCCAAGGCTGGATCCAACTAATGTGATGACGGGATGTTTTCTAAGCTCATCTGATTAATGATCTAACAAGATTATTGTCCCGACTTGCTAAGAATGGCTCAGCTAGTTAACTTTTAGTTCCTTTGGGGAGAGTGATGAAAAGGAAGTGTTACATATTCATCCCGTTAGAGGCTGTCATTCATTCACTCCCCAGATTTTATGGATCCAATTGGCAGCATGACTGAGGAAATTCATGACGTGCACATTAGGGCACCAGCTTTGGACAAGACAGAAAGGTTAATACATAGATGAAATACGTCAACATATCGGGAAATGCTTGTTTAGTTTCATACCTCAAATTCTTACTAATTAACAGATTATATCAGATGACTTGCTGGTCAGGGCAGTTAGCAGGCAACCAGGGGAAGCACCAGCAAGTTGCTCATCCCAGTCGGGAACTAGACCAACACATAACCCCTGGTCAAACAGTTGTATCACTGGTCAGAGCCAGGCAGCTGTTTCCCTGTTTTCACTTTGTGTGCTATGCTGAGCTAACCAGCTATTTATGAGAGTGTTATCAGTGTTCTCATGTAACTCTTGTGAATAAGTGTATTCTGCCAGATGATAAACTATGTATGTAAGGGCCTTAATGTGGTCCAGCTGGTCCTATCAGTTCTGTCTTTTTGGTATTTATAAAACACAAATTGTTTACTGCATCCTCCTGCACAAAAGTGACATGTGACATGAATACAACAAATATTTAGATATTGATATATGAGCCACAAATGTCAAATTTTGTAAAAAAAATATTTAGAAAAAAGGCCCCTCAGCATCTCATGTTGATTTTTATGGGCATTTGGATGGACATTATAACCACGAGTTTGAGTGCAGTTTTGTAGCATGACAGTAGAGGGCATAATGATGCAAGCAGCCTGCTCATCTCATCAATTTTACTCGCACAATATATCCATCATCATTTTCTTTCTTCCTCTTCTTGTCAACAGTGGAGACTCAAAGTTGCTGGAGGAGGCTGTTATCCCCTTGGCCAAGACCCTCAGTACGTTCACTATATGCATTGTGTGTGTGCGTGTGTGTGTGTAGCTTGACCAGTATCTTAGTCGGGTTGTGCCAGAGAATATCAGCTTCTCTGCGGTTGAAATATTGTTGTTTTAATGTCAAATTATCAAATTATAAAGTTCCCGTAGCTCATGTAATACAGTTGATAAATTCTGTCCTCCTGTTTTCTTTTCCAAGTTGAAAACAATCCCAGATCGGGGAACTTTGGCGCTCTTGTGAGAATTTTCCTGGGAAGAACCAAAGAACTGAAAATCTCCACTGAATGCCAAGAGTAAGTATGGGAACCTTAGAAGAGAGAATGAACTCGGATGACTGTCTTGGTAATGGTAGATCCTGTGCAGACCAGTTATTGTTTGATCGCAGGCAGGCAGGGAATCCCTGTTTTGTAAAGCAGAGAAACACAAGAGGTTGTGGTAGTTTCCCATGAGAAAACTGCCGAGGTATAACCATCAACACATGTGGCATTATTCTGCCAAACTCCATTTCCAAGGATTGACCCTGCCCATGTTACCAAATGTTTCTGGTGGGAACTCTTCAGTCTGTAGTAAACATCATTACAGGTTAGAGTTATCTCTCCCTCTCCTCTTAAATCTATTACTCGCATGTTTCTTAGCAGGTTTTGTCCCGGAAACAAATCTATATTTTCTGCGTGCAACGTAATTGCCATGTTCAAATTTTGCAAATTGGCAATTTGTGGACACGATTAGACGCCCCCGTGTTGGTGCTTAGTGGTTATGAAACATTGCGGCTTGCACCGGATGGTTCCAATCATCTTTTTTTTTTCCTTCTCCATTTGTTTCTCAACAAATATGTCCTGATTTTATCTCTGCACTATGTGAATAAACAGCAACTTGTTTAGTATCATTACATGCGATAGTGAAGATAACTGTTTTTGCAGCATTTTCTTTGTTGTTGAAGTGAAGGTTGTGTTTCAGGGGAAACATGGGCAGGCTTCCCTCAATTCATATTTGTCTCCTTTTCAAATACGCTACCTAGTTACATGGGGATGTTCAGATGCTTTATGAATTGGCATGAGAATATTAATTTTTTTATGCTCCTTTCATTGCAAATCACAACTGTCAGGGACCAGCCTGCAGTTTTACTTGGCAAAAAAACTAGAGTGCATAATGCCACTCTCCTCTTGCCGATGTATATGTGTAACAGTTTACATTACATGAAAAATAGTCATGGTCGGCCAAAGAAAGGGCAGAGAAGATAGCACGCAGTTGGCTCTGCATAGCAGCAGAATGCACCTTTTTATAGCATTTATCTGTGTCACAGTTCTACATTTGACCTTGAACGTGATGTTCTTGTTTTGCTTCTCCTCCGCAGTCAGCTGTTCATCTGGCAGGCCCACAACGCGCTGTTCATGATTCGCTGCCTGCTCAAGGTGTTCATCAGGGAGATGAGCGAAGAGGAGCTGCACTTACAGTTCTCGTACCAGGAGAGGGCACCAGGCTCATGCGGAGGTGAGCTCCATCACAGATTGATTTGGGGAAAAGGAAGGTGTGTCACAGGGAAACTGAAATGGGGCCACACATTGCATAAAGAAGTCTGCTTCACAGTGAACACCTCTTGTTTTGAACAGATGGCAGAGTGTATCTGAGTCATCCAGGTCATGTTATTTGGAAGTGCTAATTGAAGGCAACTGGACTGTTTCTGCACTTCACACAAAAATCCCCAACATCTGCTTAGAAATCTTGGGAACGTAAAAAGTATTTGACTCCCATTAGACTCATAAGGTGTGAGTTATTAAAATGTACTCACTAGGGTCAAATGTGTAACACTTCCCTCCATACCTAAAGAGAGATAAGAAATTGACTTTTTAATTGAGCACAAATACCCCTGGCTACTGACCTGGATCAGCCGTCTCCCAGAGACTCTGTTAATAAAAGTCTAAATCTGCATCCACAGACTGAACATCACTTTTTTGGCCTCAAACTTTCGCCCTGTCTGAGCCAAGTCCCTAAATAAACACTCTGTGAATGTGTGTCCTCTTGATGACCTTGAAAAATGTAAATAACTTTCTTTTGGCGCTCACTTTCTGGGACACTGAACACACCATCAAAAAGAGGTGGAAGAAAATCTAAAGATTTTCAGCCTCTTTCTGTTTATTATTCTGTTGTGGCTCTTTCTTTGTTTTATTTCCGTCACCGGTCTGTACTTGCACATGTGAACCGTGACACAACAGCTAACTCACTCATTGCCTGCAAAGCTCATTACAGCTTGCCGAGAGCAGTAAGAGAAGATAATCCAGAGTGTCTGCAAGTCTTTAAACATCTTGACAAACATCACATACAGTGTTAAAAACCACATAATCCCAGTTAGCTCATTTCTCTCATTGCCTTTCATCTGTGGGCATGAAACAGGGGCTGATGGGAAAGAGATTGAGAGAGAGATTGGTACAGAGGGACCTGCTGCATGATCAAGGAGTTACCTTATACATCTCATATAATAACTCCCTTAACCCCTTGTGTAGAAACGGGGAGCGAGGACCTCCTTGAGGAGCTGTTGTCCAACCTTGTTCACCTGATCGTTGAAGTGCCCCTGCTGTAAGTATCTCCCCTGTGTATACTGCATGTGTGAGTGTCGTGACCAAGTCTGATGCAACACTGACAAGGCGTTTACATGATCAGGCAGTGATTTAATAACATCTCAGTGCTACTTGTTCATTTGTTTGACATAATGCTCTCAGCACTGGACGCAATTGAAAACATGGAGTTCGTGCCGGTTGTCATCCCAACTTTTCGTTCAAGTCCCTTTGTTGTTGCTCATTGTTAATGTATCTAGGATGTTAGTAACTGAACAGTTAATGAAAAGCAGTTCGGGAGAAGTTTGTATGCCCTTCTCCCTTTGCGTGCTCTGCTTGCTCATTCGCTCCTCGGTTCGCTAACCAAGAGAAGATGAAGTCCATTATGAAACATGCCAGAATGACATGCTGAAACTCTGAGTTGGCAATACGGTGAGCAATGGGGCAAAATACAAAGGATGGGATAAGACTGAATGAAGTAAATAAATTGCTTGTGTAGCGGAGGAGAAGACACTTGAAGTGAAAGTTGGATTAGGAGCATTGCCAGTGAGTGGGAAGATGCAGTTTTTCCTGCAAAAATGTATCAGCCTTAACTCTCATGGGACGGTGTGCACGCTAACACAGCCTCAGTGAATACTGCAGTGTGTTTACTTATCAATGGAGAATTATCAGCTGCCTGCCACTCAGTCTGACACGGAGACAAAGACACAGTATGTACGTCTCTGTAGAGAAAACCTCCTCTGCAGTGTCAAGGCAAGTTCACAGAAAACATGACTGACAATCTCTTTTCCTTGACGCAGCATCTTCCACTTTTCCTCCCTTTTCCCCTCGTCTTTATTGTGTCATTCTCGACGTCCTCCTCTCCCCGTCTGTCGAGGTCTTCGACTTTTCTTTCGCTTCTTCTCTGCTTCTCCTCTGTGTTGTCTCCGGACATCAAACCCTGGCTCTTGTGTAAATGCATTCAGCATTCCAACATTATTCATTGTTCCAAGCTTCAAGACTCTCCCTGTTTTTCTTCCCTCCACCACTTTGTGGCTGTCGGCCCATTTCCTCTGTACGTGCTCCTGGTTTGGATTGGAATTTTACCATTCTTTTGGTATAGATTACCTAAATCCTTAACAGGCCTCTGCACCTTTTGCGATTACATTTTTCAAGAAACATAGATGTCAGTACATTTTATATATTTTTCCCAGGCATGTTCATCCTCAAATAACAGTTGGTTCTTGTTTTTTCACACATACTGTGTTTCCATTGAATTAAAAAGATAATTTCTGTTATGAAAGGATAAGTTAAATACAGTAGATTTAGACCAAAGACTAGGTCATATAATTTAAGTTCCCAGCCTTGAAACAGAGATCTTACTATACAATATAAAGTTAAAGGTTTGGTTTAAGATATTTGTTACAGACTCGTTAAGCGATATGTCACTGTCATGGGTAATTATTACAATCACACTGAAGAGAGCTGAAATTAGATTTATTTAAACAGTTAATTGATTAATCAAATGAAAAATGCATCAGCAATTCAAAATGTTCTTGCA
>OMNW01034566.1:30274-65588 GCA_900303245.1 Selene dorsalis | reverse complement strand
TTTCAACATGCACACACACACACACACACACACCTACACACACACACACACACACACACACAAACACACAAACACACACACACAAATACACAGATCAGCTGATTGTAATCAAGCGAAGCTTCTCTGTACGTGCTGAGCTGTTATTTAAGAGCGGAGGAGACATAGTTCCTCTGTCAGTGACAGAGAGGCATTATTTGTGCTGGTGGAGTAGTAAAAAATTAGTAGTAAAAACCTTAAATTTAATAACTGGTTGAACTTCCTTTGGCAGCAACAACCTGAAAGCAGCTCTTCACTAGCTGCTGATCAGACCCGCACAGTGTTCAGTAGGAAGTTTGGACCATTCATATTCTCGGGACGTCTGGGTGAGGGGCTCTTCAGGTCATTCCACATCATCTCTACTGGATTAATGTCTGGCCTCTGTGCTGCTCCAGAGGGCTTATTTCTCTGTTTGATGTTAGTCTGTAGTCTAGTTGTTGTCCAGCTTCCTCAGTATACAGTTCCCCTTTGACACCATACATACATACAGCTGCATCCTCCTCCTGAATAATTCAACCTTAGTTCCATCAGCACAAAACATTTTTAGTAGTAATATTTATAGCGTTGTGGACTCAGAGTCCAGGTGTACTTCGATAAATTTCAGACACGTATGTGATGCCCCACCATGGACTTGAAGCTCCGTCCATCCATGCTTCATGATGTGCATGGACTCAAGAACAGAGATGAACAGAGCCATGAACCAGCTCCAGTAATTCCTTAAAGCGTGTAACTGTCAATCTGGGCTTCATTTTCACTTCATAGATCTTCCTGCGTCATGCCTCATCTCAGTTAGATGCCCACGTCTAGAGAGAGCAGCCACAGAACTAAATCATCTCCATTTTTAGACACATTGTCAGACTGATGGATAACTATCAACTATTCTTGATCTCAAGTCTTCTCAGATCGTTTGGAAAGCATCAGCAGATGTTTCTTGTGAACAACAAATGTTGAAGTGAAAAATTTTTCAAATGTTTATTTTTTAAATCGAAAAGCTCAAACACATTGTTTTTCCAGCCTATAATGTTGAATGTTTTAATGATGTGTGGACAGAAACAAATGACAATTTGTGTGTTAAAATAGTTTGTGTTTGCTCATAAAAATTGAGGTCATTCATTTACGTACTAGTTGACTTACTTTTCCTGCCACTGTGTGATCATTAAAAGTGAACAGTCTGACTCACTGTACTGTTGCAGTTTGAGGAACATACAGAGAGTAGGAATTTTCTTTATTCGGTCGTTGCACACGTCAACAGCTGATAGTTGGTTTATCATTAAAGCCCAAGCCCATCCGTATTTTCCATATCTGCAGTTTTATTTTAGACGCCCCCACCTCACCCCATCCCAGTGCAGGACTCAGACTTACAGATACAGCACTTAATAGTCTGACCTGATTTTCCTGTATTTTATCAGTTGGTTGAACAGATAAAGCGGTGGTGCTACAGATGTCACTTTGTACATGTATACACGTATATTTCTCTGTATATATGTGTATACAGATGGACCAGTGCATATATACCACAGCAGTTCTCTCTGACATCTGACTGAGCAGATGTTGGACTTGTTCTGTTGAAGCTGTCAGTTTGGCATTAAAATGAGACATCAAGCAGTAACTCAGCAGACACTCTGAAGTGCGAAATGATCCAGTTCTGTGGTTACTCTTTCCAGCGAAGATGACTCCAAAGACACAACACAGAAAGATCAGTGAGATAAAAGTGAAACTCAGTGCAACAGACAAAGACTTGCTGGAGCCAATCCCAGCTGACATAGGATGGGGGCAGATTACACCCTGGACAGGTCGAGCTTCACATCATCGAAGTGATAATGAATTCCCGAGTTTATCAACATGTCTCCCAATGTCAGAGTGGCTGCTCGATGCTGAGGCTCAGTAGAAGCTGGTGATGCAGCAGGACAATGACCCTAAACATCAATGTAATGTAGCTTCATACAAAGATGGTGTGCAGTGATCTCAGAGAGCTGCTCACACCAGACCCCCTGAGAATCTGTTTGAGCTGCAGCTACTGAAGAGCTTGTTTGAGGCTATTGCTGCCAAAGAGGTTCAACAAGTGATTTATCTCATGGTTGATTTATGTTTTCCATGACCACTGTGACTGTGTAATAGTTGTGCTCAGTAAAGACACAAGTTATTCTAACTGTGTGGTATTAGCTTTGGGACTCAGTGTTTGTTTACATCTGTGATTTAGTTGAAATTCAGATCTCATTTTGACTCATCAATCCAAGTTTCATGTTTTTCCTGTTTCTTGTTTATGAAGATCCCTATTAGCTTCTGCATAGCATCCACTATTCTTCCTGGGGTCCAAACAGATTACATTGTGACAAAGTACGCATTTACAGTAGACAACACACACACTGACATGAAACAATGCACACATGTTTTAAAAGTCATTATCTTCTTTCAAATTAAGAGCACGGCAGTTACAGTGTGGTGCTCCTGTTTTTATCAGCTGTGCTCTCTTGCCTCCCTCTGTACTATATGGGAGGTTGTGTTCTGAAATTAGACACACATCCAGACAGTGACCCAGCCGTTGTACCAAGATTTCAAACTTAGTTTCTCTTTAACTTATTCCAGCAGCACATAAGTGCACCATTAAACCCAGAGCCGAGCCTGTGTGTGTTCAGCGCTGCTCCTTGCTCCTGTCAGGGTTAGATGTGAGCAGTTGTGTTGCGGTTCTTGTGTGTTTGCTCTCTGCTCTGCCTTTGATTCTGTCTGCCCTGCCAAGCTGAAATGGCTTCCTGTGGCTCAGAGCCACCCAGCTGGAAAAGCAGCTTGGAGGGAAGGGTTCGAGCATGACCTGTGTGTGTTTGATGTCCTCTCTCACCTCCGACCCAGATCAGTGTTCATTGGCTAAGAGTCTTGAGAGCCCCCCCCCCTCCCCTCACATAGATGCTGAGAGATGTCTGTGTGTGGATGTTCAGTATGAAATAAATGTAATGAAGCCATCCAAATTGTCAGGCAGTGTCTCTGTCAGGTTGGATATGAGACCCTGTTGCTGCTTCCTGAGAAAAAGAAGGAGCTGGTTCTCAGGCCCGGGGTTACTCTCTGTGGCACAGACACAATTAAGCTGAAACTGTCTGACTGCTCTAGACAACACAATGCATCACCACTGGTTTAAAGAAGAGTTAAAGGACGTTTCTAAAAACTGCACTTGTTCTTTGCAGGGAATCCAGCCCACAAAACAGCTCCTCATTAATACTATCAAACCATCAGTGTGGCATAGTCTGCTGCTTCCAGTTTGGTACTAGAGAAGTGATATTACTATAATATTTAACACTGAGACAAAAAGAAAAATACTGACTTAAGACAGCCTGAACATTACGTCGAAACATTTAGATGATGGAAGCACATCGTTTGATGTAAGGCTGAGAGCTTTTAAATAAAAAAAAGGAAGCGAGGTGTCCATTTGCTTTTGTGTGTTTTTGCGTTTTCAGAGAGGCGTCAGGGAAGTTGAATATTCACCAGTTAAAAGTTAAAATCAGCAGCATAAAAAGTCTTCATCTTGTTTGTGTAGAGAAATACAGGTAATTGAAGCAACTGATTCTTTGTTTAATAAAGAAAAATTCCCTCCCACATATAAATTAGCCCTGACTCTGCTGGGTCTGATTGGCAGACAGCGCCGACCCCAACAGTTTAAGTGATTCAGATTTGCTGAGTGGAGGCTTTCCAAAGAGTGTGTCAATTCAATTGCATGAAACCAGGCTGACTGGAATGATTTAAACAGTTGTTGATAGAAATAATTTAAGCAGGGAGGCATGCCTGTCACGCCAAGTCCAGTTTTAATGTGTTATCTTGAGTTAAATTGAATCTGCCTGTGAAGATAAATGGATTTTTTAAAAAGCAATAATTATCAATCCAACCTCCAACAAATGTCAGTTTAAAGCACCAGCTTTAATCAAACACCTCTATCAAAACGTGTATTCCTTCAATATTATACCTTCAATCACTATTGACACTGTTGTGTATATGAGTTCATGAACATATTTATTGCTGTATGTGACAGACATTCAAACTCCCAATGCAAGTGGCAGGTAGCAGAGGCTCCTGTGGGTCTCTGTTGACGTGTGCAGTCATTTTATCCTCATCTGTGTCACCACAGTCATCAGCGACAGCCGCAGAAGCAGAAGGGTAATAATAAACCTCATCAGCTCAGGAGGCAGACCTGCCTTCATTAGAATTAATTTCCCTCAGCCTCTCCTGCTGCTCTCTTAAAGGTGGGATAAATCTTCTTAAGAGACGTCTCACAAAGTCATATTCACCCACAAACTCTGTCCTTCGTTTGGAGGAGAATGACGTTTAAGCAGTCTGTGTTTGATACCCTGTACCATGTCCATGTATCACTGTGAGCATTGACTGTGTCCACTGGAACTGCTGGACTAAAAAATGTTTGTTGTATCCTTTGTTTCGATGGAGAACCGTGTATTAAATATTGAATATTGACATTACGGCTCATATTCCAATTGAAACATCCACCCATCAGCCATACTGTTTATCCTTTGAGGGCTGCAGGGGGCTGCAGCCAATCTCAGCTGATACTGGGCGAGGGCGAGTCACTAATTAACCTCCATGTCTTTGGTATGTGGGAGGAAACCAATGGAGGCACAACGTGAAGAATCTCCTCACAGAACGATCCCAGCTGCTGTGAGGTCAAAGTGCTAACCACTGGGCCACTGGGCCACTGTGCCGCTCCAAATGGAAACAGATATGATATCTTCTTTAATGTCATCAGTAAATTAGTCTGGTTTGTCTTTGA
This sequence comes from Selene dorsalis, assembly GCA_900303245.1. Taxonomy (NCBI): domain Eukaryota; kingdom Metazoa; phylum Chordata; class Actinopteri; order Carangiformes; family Carangidae; genus Selene; species Selene dorsalis. The sequence goes on along the minus strand of OMNW01034566.1, from coordinate 60,787 downwards.
TCTCATAGGGCCCGGGTCTGGGCCACGGGTTGTAAAATGCTCAGGTCTTCTTTGAAGGATGAATATTTTTGGTAACATTAACCACATGGTCAATATCACCACTTCCAGTTTCACAGTGAAGGTCTGTGGCTGCCTTCACATTAAAATGTGATTACTGTGAAGCAGGAAGTGGTTCCTTTACCTCTGTTACCTCAACAGATGAGCAGTGCAGAACAGAGAAGTCAGTCAGTCACTGAGCAATTTAGAGCCTTGAGTCAGTTTCTTGGTAATAAACAGCACAACACAGCATGACGTGTAAACTCACCACAGAAACTAACCACAGAGAGCACATCATTTTCTCAGTGTCCTTTATTTATGACTCACTCTGAAGTCAGACTGTTTGGGTAGTTAGCAAAGGGCTTATGGTTAAGTCGATGTCATGTTTAGTCTTACTCTGCTTTTAAAATGTGACTTGTTTCTATCAAATCAAAATCAGATAATAAGAATAGCTGCTTTTTGTCACCCTCTGTCTCTGTGACACTGTCTTCCTGCTCTTAAATTTCTCTTTGTGAAAACTCCTTCATTTCCATCTGCTGATGATGAAACTCTCAACTCTGCCTCCACAGTTGCTTTGTCATCCAGCCTATACTTTAAAATCACAGTCAACATCAAAATGGGTGCACTTTGGTGAACCTCAGGCTCCTCACAACACCCACTAATGACTATGACCATAAAATGTCTGAACTTTGATAGACTCAATACTGTTCCTAGAGACAATGGAGGGAACCTCAAAGAAAGTTTGAGAGGCTGACAGCTGCAACAAAACAGGACAATTTCTGAGACATGGAAGGGATGTGCAGTGTCAGCAGTTACTTACATACTTGCTAAACATGTTTAAGTTGTTCATTTTCAAATACATGTTTGTGTATTTCTGCTCTAAAGCTGAGCATTAGGTGCCAGTTAGCACTAAACACAAAGTACAGCTAAAGCTGATAGAAATATCATTAGCTATGCAGATATGTGGTTGTAAACCAAAAAATGGACCTGGTGATTGTGTAGAAGATGGCAACCCATCCTGTGGTTACTGAGAGATTTCAGTGTGGACTGAATTTGGCTCTGCATTTGGTTCTGCAAATGGCACTGTCCGTAGACAGCCATGCCTCAGCACAGCTAAAATCTGCACAGTAATGATGTGATCACCCTAAAATTAAAGGGGCAGTTCACATATTAAGAGTTTGACTGAGACAGCTCTAAGACTGTGGAAGTATCCTGATTATGATGAGATTTTTGATTAACCCTACACAAGATGCCCTACTCATCTGAAAGTTTTCCCTCCACTCAGAATGCGTAACCTCTATTAACACAATCCTGTACCACCAATCACGGCTGCGTATTTTCATTTATTTCTATAGCACAATTTATACACCAGGCAAAGTGCTTCACAGAGGCATTAAAATCAAAAACAGAAAAATACATTTAAAAGGAAAAGAAAGAAATAAGACAGTAAAACACAGTAATAGTATAAAAATCATTAAAACATTAAAATCAAAATCATAAAAAATAAACATCACAGGTACCTATGCAAATGAGATACAGTCATCAGAAACCAGGATACCGGTATTTATCACGTAAATAACCAGGATTCTCTGCGTGCATGTGAACGCAGTATCCTAAATATGATCCTAACTGGGATACTCAAGTCCATTTAAACACACTCCACTTCATGGGTGATCCCACAGTGTGACTCAAAGTGGCCTCACCTTTTCAACAGCTCACCCTTGCTCTGTAAACAAACTTGACTTTGTGACACTGTATTGATCTCTGTGACAGAAATTCATTATGTTTGTACCTTGGCACAGGGAGGTCAGAGCACCGAACAGATCCATAGAGCCAGTATGATGTTGTGCTTTGTTTCATCAGAGCTGATGCTGGCTCTCACTGAAACACTGTGGTGGTGAGAGACAGAAATGTAACTCCAATAATACTTTTCAGTTAAGGAAACACAATCATCATAATATGCATTACAACTGCACCTATCACAGACGTTTCAAAGAGAACAGGTGGTCGTCTGTTTAACATTCCTGATCTTACTGGTAGCAGACGAGGCACAGAGGCAGTCCACCCTTCAAACTGTCCATGGACTGAAGTCTGGGCACTTAGCATGTTCATGCAGCTGCACCCTGCCTGGAGTAATTGCTCATGGGGAATAATGGGCAGAAGGGTCAGGGAGAAAAGCTTCGAGGATCATTATTATTGGGTCTATTTATAGAGAGGTGTGCACACAACTGGAGACAGTGTTGTGGGAGACTGTCCATTATTTATCAGTGCTCTATATGTCAATTGTGTGTACTATTTTGACTTCCTGACTGAATACCACTCTCTTTCCTGTCGTTCTGTCTCCATCTGTCTGTGTGGGTAAACAGGCATGTGCAGTGTCTACTCCTGCTCCATATCACTCACTCTCTCTCTCCTGCATCTCTCCGTTACAGTCACCACAGGGTTTAGGTGCTGTTGGGTCTTGTTCATCAGTCCACTATAGTGCTTTCTCCAGCAGAAGCACATGTCCATCCTTGTGTGTTTCCACGGCTTGTTTAAATTATTCACATCAGGACCATTACTGGGAGCACTCGTCCCCCCGCTACGATCTACCTCCCCCATCCCTGAAAAATCCATCAGGATGAGACAGGTGGTCTGTGAGGATGGGGATGGGGATGGGGGGCACATTTCCTGGATTTTCACCACAGTGGAGCGAGAGTGCCTGAGTCCTCTTGCAGTGGGTCTACTCGCAGAGATGAATCACTCCCAGCAACATTTTTTTGGGTGAATTATTGAAAGCCTCCCCAAAGGGACAGAGTGCACCGTTAATCTGTGCGATTTCAAGCTTTCATGCTGAAGTACAGATGACCAGGAGTTAACAGACTTGGATTTGGAGAGCTGCTCATCTGTGAGTCTGCATCCTCGCTGCTGAGAAGGGTAATGAGTGAATGTGGCGCTGTTTCCATGGCTGCCAAAACTCTTTTCAATAACATTGATCTCAGTGTGGGAAAGTCCTCTGAGCTAATAAAAGTCATTCAGATTTACAGAATCAGCATATATTGTCACAACTTCTATTTTTTCAGCATTGACCAGCGTTTTGATATTTTCTAGAAAAAAATGAATCCTCGTCCTTTAAGTAAGAATCTTTATCATTGGTAAGAATCTTTATTTAGAAACTACAAAACCAAAATGTCAGTATGCTTCACAGTTTCTCCCCATTAAAATAGCCTCATATCAGCTGATGTCCCCTGTTGTTTGAAGGAAATGACCCTCTTCAGGCAGCTGTCTGATTTTCAGCAGCCAGCTGCACAACAATGTGCTTATCACGGTCCGCCTTCTCCATCACTCTGGCTCTCTCTCTCCCTCTCCGCCTCTCTCTCTCTCTCTTCCTCTCAGTCAGCTTAAAAATCACAGTCGGTGAACTCTGGCCTCCTGCTGACAGTGCTGAGCCAGCGGCCGGGCTCCAGCCCACCACTCACTTGCATGCTGTATCTTTGTCATTTATCTAAATCCCAGAAATCAATTACAGCACGCTAAGGTGCCAGGGTGAAGGATTTGAGTTTTAATTTTCTCCGTGCTCCTTGGGCACTGGCACACGCCCCTCTCCTGGCACTGAGGCTTATGGATTAAGCAGAGGTAGACAGTTCTCTGGCTTGACATATCTTGGGTATTAGCATTTGCACATTTGTGTTTGTATTTGTCCATGTTACCTTTTCAGATGAGCAGACCTGGTCGCAGTCCAATTTCATTGTGAGCTCAGGCATTAGCTTCAGTCCTACAAAAGCAAATAAACAAAAAATAAAATAACATAACAGCTTTCTTGTGTTCTTAGTAATTCCATGTGCTAGGAAGCAGTTATGAGGAGCATCATCATTGCAAACTGCCGGCTGGAGAAAACTGTGTTGTTATATGTATAGCAACCACTGCGGTGTGGAAGCCTGCAGTTATTTACTGCCATTAACCTAAAACTAAACTAAAGTGAAGGGAAGCTGTTAGGCTGAAGGTAAAAAAAAACATTTGGTCTTCTAATCAGATCTTTTGGACAGACTGACCATACTGTTATTTGAAAATGATCAGATTGGATTTATGTGTCTAGATATTACCAACTGATCCATATGGGTTGGTGTGGTAACAGTAATAATAGAGTTATAGCTTAGGTATTGAAAGAATGAGAACTGGAGCTTGATCATTTCACGCAAACAACTGTGCTGTGAAAAGTTGTGGTGCCGAACTCTTCTGCCACACCACAAAGTCACTGACTCTCTGATAGCTGATACACGCTGGCAGCAGCATGCAGAGCTGTCTCTGTGGACCTGCTGCTGACAACATTTTCATATGGTGCTATATGACAATGTAGCACCCTATGAAAACATATGGTGATCATTCAGAGCCTCGCTGCTAACTTGTTGCTAATTGTGATATTTTATTCATGGCAGGTGAGGATGTGTTGTGTTAAAGACAGAGACCCACCTGTACTGGGCCTGGTCCACATTGATGTCGACATTGTCTGTTGCAAGTTATGCCACTCTGAAATCCAATTTGAGCAGCTAGAGTGTCCAGACACACATCTGTAGAAATCTGATGGTATCACCATTTCCTAAATTTGGGCTGAAAAAAATCACACTGCTAAATTTTAGTTCTGGTCTGGTTAGAAACCACCATGCAGGAGTAAACATGTGGTCAGACAGACCAGCAGCCCATGCACTGATTGGACAGTTTTTCATCCTGCATCGTCAGCACTCTCATAGGCAAATCCAAAGTCTGGTACAGGAGTGCAGTTTGTGGATCAGTTTAAATCAGGATTATGTAGATGTTATGTTGTGTGGCAGCACAAAGCACTGATTATGAAAGAACTGATTTTGGGCATTAATAGTAAAGTTAGACAGTAAATCAACTTGATGCTATGAGTAAGGACAAACAAGTAGAGACAGGTTGTCAGAGAGATGTCTTGTAGAGCAATAACTAGAGGATCACTGTCACACCTTTAATGGGCTCCATTAAGTGCAGAGCACAACAAGCACATCAGTGCACAGTTTAACTGCTTTTTAACTGTCTGATTAATCAAGGGAAGCCTGCATGTTACCAGGGTTACCAAATAATTTACATGACCACAGCTTGCACAGATCAGTGATGGTGAATAGTTTATGATGAGCAGGTGGATTTGAAATCATAATAAACTCACATATTTACAATCACAGAAATCCACTAGTTGGTTGGTTTGCTTTCAGACCCCAGACAAACCACACTGGAGACCCTCCTTTGTTTGGACAACCTGGACCACTTGTACCAGAGATGGTTGACAACTCTCCCAGCAAACAAACCAGACTAAACATGAAAATGTATCAGAGTTTGTTTGAACCGGCCCAAACCAAACAGGTTATGAAAGCACCTCTATTTTTTAGCTGTTTAACGTACTCCAGCCTGCACTAGAGACTCACTTTTACAGCCACCAAAGTTAAATCAGCTCTAGTCCCAGGAGGGAACCTGCTGCTAAAAGGTATTTCTGCCTATACTGATCCAAAAATATCCCAGGTAGGACCTAAGACAAAGTCCAAGTACACCAAAGGCAAAAAGGACCCACAAAATACCCTAATGGAAAGTAACTGGCATAAACAGGAGAAACCACTGCTTCCAACAAGGTTGGAAAGAGCTTTTTCAAAAACAACAAGCAAATCTACAGTAAGCTCCTCCAAGACAAACCAAATCAGTCGCCACAATGTCTGCGACAGGAGGCAGCGGCACAGGCTAATTTACTCCAGACTCCTCTAAGCCCCCACATGTCACAAACAGGCAGCCAGTGATAGCATGTGATAATGAAGAGACACAATATCCAAGTCATAGTGATGTTTAAGGGGAATGATAAAAGAGCAGATACTTCCATCTAATAGTTTGTGTGCGTGTGTGCGTGCCTGCGTGTGTGTCTATTGTGTATGTGTGTCTATTATCACACATACACACACACACACACACACTATTGGTAAGACCTGACTCTAAAAATAGCTCTAGACCCCCCTCCTTGTGTTACCTGCCTGTTTTGTTACATTTTCATCAGTTAGAAGTTGACATATTTTTCTGACAGCCAATTTTAAAGATAGAATCTCAATTTCAGACCGGCACATGGCACCTCTTAAGATGGACCCCTGTTCTGTCGGGGTTGCTTAACACACCTGTTAAACCATTTCTGAGACCAGCAGCAGTTACTCTGTGGGGACTGCTATCTGGCCATGATCAGTCAGATGAGTGGGGCCTTATCAGAGCCACATGTCAGCGGGCTTGTAACGTGTCCCACTTTGTCACTGTTTTAAATGTCCACATCATCAACAGCTACTGTTAACACACAGCTGACGCCTTTCGGTCTATTGACATAGCAAAGGCTGGCAGGGATTTCTGGGAAGTGATAAGACCGACTGTGTCTGCACTTGGTGGCCGGAGCGGTGCATTGTTATCTCTACATAAAGATAGCAGAGGAATCCATTACCAAGTATGTGGTGGAAAAAGGGAGAGTAGAAGAGTCTCAGGGGTTGCAGGCATTACCCTCTTTCACATAATTCCTAGCCTTAGCTTTCATTTGTTACGTGACCCAGTAACAAGCAGATCACCTGGGCTGAATCTCTCCTCTTTGACAGGCGTTGGCATGACATTTCGTGGGAGTAATTGAAAAGCAAGCGAAAATCCATGCAAAGAGGAAAGTGCGAGAGAGCAGAGAGGAGGAGGTTTGTCATTGTATGTGCCTGTTGAAGCACAGAGCAGCAGGAAGGTCAGGTTTCAGTCTTGTGCTCTGTCTTTGCAGAGCTCACATGATTTTAAAAGAATAGAAGTGTTGGTGAACTTTAAGGACTCTCCTGTCTCTCTGTCTGTGTCCGTCTCGCACTGATTTCTCAGACACAAACACACGGCGCCCCGTTCCCCCTCTCCCCTCTTTAGCAATTCTAAGCCTCCTTTCAACTCCGTTTGTGAGCGGAGGTCATGGTCGAGCTGCCAGCCTGGGAACGGTGGCAGCCAGTACAGGACCAGGAGCTGGAAATCAGAGGAATAGTAAACAGAGAGAGAGAGAGAGAGAGAGAGGGAGCATGTGTCAACAGACAGGGCTTGGAAATGTGCATTTCCGTTTGGCCTGACCAGCCTGGTATAAAAGCACAGTTGAAATGATATGATGACTTAATGCATTTTCAAGTACCTGACTTTTACACCAGGCTATTGTGGGATAGATAGCGTGCGAGCAGAGAAATGCTAACAAGGTGCCTGTATGCAGCATTATGGCCTTTTAAGCAGAACCACTTGAAGAATGTTTTCCAGGACATTTTCCTGGCTGCTAAGGTGTGAAATGGAGCTGATAGTGCAGAGATATCCAAACATTATGACTGCTTATTATAACTTTTCGCAGTTTTAGTTTTTATTCCTCTGCACGTTTCACTGTGGCATTTTGGGAGGTGGACTCATTTGCTATGCCGCTGAGAGTTAGATGAGAAAGATTGGTGCCACTCACAGGCATGTACAAAATACACAGAAAGACACTGTTTAACAGGGGTTCATGATGTCATCATGAGTTGCACCTCATCATCTTTTCCTGTTTCCGTGTCTGTCCACGGGCGTCTCCACCTCCCAGCAGCAGGTCTGAATCACAGATTGCGTCTGGTCCTTTCACGCAGCGTTCAACAAAATAAATATCAGACCCTTTTTTTTTTTCAAAAGCCACATGTCCTCTGAACATTCTTGAACTTTTCTTAAGACCCGTCTGTATCTCAGCAACGAGCTCTCGCAAGATCTGGCAACACAGAGAACTTCACTCTGGTCTTACTGCTCCTGTGCTGCCAACCAACAAGATGAAGTTTAGATGGACTTATACATGAAACCAATGATAAAGAGTTGGAACTGAGATAAAAGTTGTGCTTCTTTGCTTAATTTTTTGGCCTATAAGAGTTATTGCCTATAATGAAGTGTTTTTGGAGGGAAACAAGAGACTATTGTTAGATTGATATAATCTTGTGCTAAGCTGATCAGATATAAAGCTAGCAGGTAAAAGTGAGAGGTAGAATCAGCTCAGATGCATTCTGTATCTAGAGTTGTATTGTTTCTTGTTGTTCTTTTGTTTTGCAATAGTGACAGAGAGACAGAAGTCTGTCATACCAGTGCTGCTGCTTTATGTTACAGACTGTGACGCTAAGCTAACCAGCTGCAGATGCAGACCCACCACTCCGTCTTACTGCATCTTTTCTCAAGTCAGACAAAACATATGGTCAAAACTCATGCATCATTATAAGCGAGTCTGTATAAGTTACACTGCAGTATACGGACCTCAAAGACAATGTATTTATTGTTTTGTAAAACTGATGCAGAAGGTTATCCGCCAAGTATGGTGTCATTAATGCACAGCAGTGGTTGAGATACTCCCTGTGTGAGCCATCCCACACATTTTGTTTTGTGACCTTGCTCATCTTCCTGTAATCAGATTCAGATTTTTTATTTTTTGTCTTTTCCCCCTCTCCTTTTATCCTCATCCAAGGCCAGCTTCCTCTCTGTTGTAGGTGAATAGATGAAAGAATAAAGACAGAGGTTTCCCATGGGGTTATGTTTAGGTCAGTGCTTTCCAGCGCTTTATTACAATATCACTTTATTACCGAAGAAAAGCAAAAATGTGCTGAAGCTGCTGTCCATGAGAGACTCTGTGCTCCAGTCGTATTGTTGCACTGCTACAGTTTTAAGTTCATGCAGTGGCTGTGAACAGGCCAAGTGATGGATGGTTGATCTCTGAAGACTGTGACAATGTGACAGCTCTGTGTTAATGGGTGGTCCTCTCTGTGCTGCAGGGCCCCGCCGGAGCTGAAGAGGCGTTGTCTCCTGACCCGTCCCAGTCCCAGCAGCCCCAAGTCCAGCACAGCTTTGTCCAGGAACATTTCCAGGCCCAGTACAAGTGAGTCTCCATCCTTAATACACCACACTCTCACCTGCAATGAATAAAATGTCACAATTAGTAGCAAGTTTGCAACAAGGTTGTAAGTGGCACCATGCGAAGACGTTGTCAGCAGTAGATTCACAGATATGGGTCCACATCAGGCTGTCCACCCACACTCATGTGGTAGTTAGGCTTCATCGTTCAGCGTCTAATTTCTATACACAGCAGATGTAATGGGGATGTCATTGTTTCTTTGAAACAGAGGTCCTCAGAGACACAGATGCCAGGTTAAAGGAACAGTAAATCTTTTCCAGCCGGTAATTACAGAGCCGACAAAAGCAGTATTACTGAAAAGGTCTGAGAAAAAACCACCGGGGTGCCCTAACCTCTGTGCCTCAGAAATCCCTTTAGTACAAGTACTTATTTAGAATGCTTACCTTTTGTGCTGGGTGAAATAATTGAAGTTGTTAGCTGTGCCAACGCTGAAGTATCCCCACTGTTGTAATACTTTGTGAATTTCCTTTTTTTCTTTACTGAAGTGGTCACTGGGACTTTGTGGGGATGTACAAAAAACAGCTTTTCACCTCACTGAATTATTAACATTTCTCATGCGGCTGGATGTCCTGATGATTCCCATCAGTCATTCAATCTCACATAAAGAGGCAGTTAATTGGTCTGCAGGGAGAGGAGCATCATTCAGAGGTTGAGACAGTTTGCCAAACTCGTCTGTGCAGCATTTCCTTTGGACAGTGGTTCTCAAATCTCAAGATATTTAGCTTTTACATGTTTTATCACAGACATGTTACTGTAGAGAAAACTACAATAAAAATGAGTTGTTCTCCCTGAAGGAACCCTAAAGCTCCTCAGACCACACTTTGAGAAGCACCAACCAACCAATTACATCTGGTACACTGTGACCTCATAAAACATGTTTGTGGCAATAAGTCTGTCCAGTCTCTCTTGGTTTGGATCATACCATCAACTATGTTACAATTTACACTAAAATCTGTCTCAGGTTCCAGTCTCTGGTTTCTTCATTTCCCCAATTAGTTGTAGCTTCTGTATCCAACTCCTGCTGCAAATCCTCCGTAGTCCATCCATAAAACTTTGACCAAACTGACCCACCATACAGATCTTATATCTGTCACCAAAATCTGATCGATGTTTAATTAATAAAACTTGTTTTAAAAAGTGGTCCCTCCAGACTAAACTATAACATCTTGTTTGCCCGTACCTTCTTCCATCTGCCAATTCCTCTGAAAATTGTCAGCTCCGTGTGACTGCCAGTAATACATCTGTCAGAGCGCATCTCTTAATTGCTACCCTCGCTGTCAAATGTTTCAGCTGTGAGACCTTGGGTGTGTCTAGACAGGAAGCTGCAGTCTTAACAGCCTGGCAGGCAAAAATTAGTTCCCCTCTCCCACTCAACATTGTGCTACTGAGGTACACTGTATAAGATGGTACTGAGGGAATATATACAGTATAAGTTGGTTAGCTAAGTGCAAACTTTACAAAAGAACTCCACCATACAGTAAGTTGACAGTCCGAGTCTATTTTAACAGTGATAAAGGCACAGACCCCATACATCACCAGGGTGCGAGGTTTTAAATGGAGATAAATGCTCCGTTGTCACGGCTGGAATTGGTCTTTGAGCAAATATCTCCTCCCTCTCCTCTCAGTCCTGAGGCCTCTCACTGCCTGTGTAACACTTCACAATGCAATGTCCGATGTGATCCAGCATCCAGAGTTGACAGAGCGGAGAATTATCCTTGTAATAGCCTGGTTTGTCACTGTGTAATCAGCACGGCCATTATACACGTTCAGATAAGTGAAATCACCGTCCAGGCAACACGAGTGGAGAGTTACTTCAGCTCAACTTATGTTGTCTGCCATCATGTGCTGGAGCTGATCAAAAAGATGTGATAAACTAACAAAACACAGCTCGTACCTCTGTTTCAGAAGATCTAAATCAATTCTGCGATAATTTACAAATCTTGCTCCCCCTCCCCTCCCTCTGATTAAATAAGTAAATCATAAATCAGATCAAAGTCTGTGATCTTTGGCGATACGTGGGTGAGGCATGGGCTGCAGTCAGCGGACGCTGCAATGAAAATGTCTGTCTGTCAAGCTTTGTTCATTACAGTGAAGGCCAGTGACGGGCAGCCGAGCGTCTCAAATTACAATAGTGGTGCAGTTTCAGCGGGAGCACGGCTCGCCCCACTGTGACGCCACTCTCTCTGAGAGACCCTCATTTCTCACCACGTGACCTTTGTTTTGATCGTATCTCCCGATGTGTTATGACTCACACGGCAAGATTGAGTTACTGGTACTTTGGAGTATACAGGCCCAGTAATGGATCTGTTTATTGTGTATATATTGCCATTTCAATTAGTGAATTATGAGGCACGCATTAAGGTTTATGCCTTTTCGATTTCAGAGCATTAGCATGGTGAATAAACTACCTTTCATCCCTTGGCCGATGATAGCAGCCAGGCTGGGTGAGAAGATTAGCTGCCAATCTGTTTAATTTTAACCTCAGACTTTTTTGTTTTTAATTGCCTCTGTAGGAAAGAGAATCAATTAGATAAAGATACCAAGGTGATGTGTCACTGGGGAAAATTCAAAGCCTTCGGCAGTGTGTTGTAGAGTAAAGCATCTTCAGCATGGATGGGTCCCAGACGAGGGAGGAGGGAGTTAAACATACCTCTCAACCTCTGCACGCTTCCTCCATTAGAGCATCACTAGAATATCACCTCTTCCTCTGCTCCTTTTCTCTTTTTTAAGTGTTTTCGGGCAGTGCGGGGCACATCTATGTTTTAGTGGAGCCTGAGTGTGATTTGTATGCATGGAGTGCAGCTAGCCTCACTGTTTCCTGGCGAGAATAAGACATCCGTAGGGCAGCCATTCTACTCTGCCAAGTGGGAGAGATCCCCTAAGAGCCAGTGTCAGCTGGGCCTGGTTGAATAGAGCTTTATTCAACCCCCTCTTCTCCTCCCCCGTCCTCCCTCCTCTCAGGGTCTGTCAGGTGCCTTCATATAAGGAAAACACATTTCAACAGTTCATCTGTGGTTTCATTTCCAGTTGAAGGACACCGTGTGAAGGTCGTAAGCCCTAACACACTTGGTGCAAGACGGTTATCTGTGTATGTGCAACGTGATGCTCTCCGCTGTTACGGTAGGGGTGTCACTGATGAAGTTATTTCAACTCACATATTTGAAAAGAAACACTAAATCAGAATAATACCAGCAGCCCTGTTCCTTTTAGTTCACTGCATGCCCCTGTTAATCCATAGAGCTTTATTCTAGTTTTCACTCGTTATCTACTTAACCTTGTTGCATTGAGAGCTACAACTAGTGCTATTTTCTTCCTGCTTTTATTAGGCACAGCCAGTGTTATGTTTACACCTGAGCAGGCATGCCTCCTTTCAGCAGCACCTGCACACTTACACACAGTCATATCAAGGACCTGCAAAGTAACAACTGCAGTCTTTTCATGTTCTCACTGAAAAGTGGCACTCTTGCAAACAAGGGTGTCTTTCTCAAGAGTATCTTTTTTATTCCCCACACAGTCTTTCTGTTTACTTGTTCCCCTTTTACTCTAAATGTTTTTTCTCCCAGTATGGCCTCCTGAGACCAGATGAAATTAGTTGTCACCTCTAGATATAAGTCTGCAAAACACCCACTGGTAACACAACAGTTGTTAACACAGCTGATTAATATATATAAAAGTATCATTTGAATATTTTTTCATACAGTTAAATTGTTATCATTTTGTTTGGTTTGGCCATGTTTGTTTATGTCACAGTGCCAGTGTCAGTGGGTATGAGTTTTTATCCAGGGCTGCCATGGAAAAGTCAAAATAATCTCCTTTCCAAACAACTTTCACCTGGACCTTGATGGAAAATGTCAGGAGATCAAGGAGAAATGTGAAGGAGAATTCATACACACGCAGGAAAAAAACAACCACAGTGAGAGAGAATCTGGCTGCACTTACAACACATGGATGATAAATAAATATTCTTTTCTTAATCACAATGTCACAAAAGAGGATTGAAATGTTGAATTAAGAAAACCTGAAGGGAACATACAGGAGGAAGTTGATCCATTGAAATAATAATCATGTAAGAAGACAGAACGAAAGAAGGCTTCAGAATGAATCATATTCAGACATCAGTATAAAGTTTCCTGGCCAATCAGACAAGGATTTCCAGAAATTGTGGATCGTGTCACAAGTATAAAACAGATGCTCTGTTGTTTCTACGTGCATGTTGGGTCTGCTGGTGCTTTGCTCTGAAAGTTGCAAGGAACTGTTGGATGATGCCATCCAACAATTCCTTGCAACTTTCCTTTCACAGAATATATCCTGAAGGAAATATGATTGAAAGTGCTTTCTTCATTTAGAGGATTGGACTTTCTCTCATCACACTTTCAGATGACTGTACTCAGTTAGGGACCTTCCATTTCAGCCGCAGCTCATTACTTTAGTTAACTATTTTAGCTCATTAATTCTAGCTGACATGATCTATTCCAACCTTTTTCCTACTACTCTTGGTTAGCTACTTTGACTTGAACTCGTTTTCATGCGCTCCCAGTCATGTGTTACCGACTGAAAAATTAATTAAGTCATAATTTAAACTTTTTTTTAAATTTGTTGAGCTGTCTTCACTCTTTCCACGTACCTCTCGTGTAATAATAAAGATGATAAATCATTTAGATCTGTTCTTTCAGCTTAAGTTCTCCACCCACTGGTGTTCCTCCTGATCCATGTGATGAAAGAGCTTGATAGAAAGCATCTAATATGCATATCGACCATTTTAACATTCACTCAACTGTTATGATTTTACATAAAGGATTATCCTGGAAATAGTGACCCGATTAACTGGGAATATTGGACAAAAGATTTAATTTAGTTGCAGGACAGTTTACAAAATCATTTCCAGCCATCAGCCCATTAACTTCAGTGGGCCCTGTGACTCACTGCTCAGACAATTAGCTCACTGGAATAAATTATTTCCTCCTGTTAAAATGCAGAGGGATTAATTGAAAGAAGTGTAATCATGAACAAAAGCAAGTGAATGGAAAACTGGTGGAACAGAAAATCAGAGCTGTGTGCGTCCTCTGATTTCCTTTCTCAGTGATCTGTGTCGTGTGCATTCATATGCAGAGGAAACTGCCTATTCTTACTGCACGGGATCCCGTAATGGCAACAAATGAGCATTAGCATTGCTGGTGAGAGTGATGCAACAAGATGGAAACCGCCTCTGCAGGTTCCCCTATACTGCACCAATCAACCCAGGGGGCTTTCTTTACTACTTTCCATCGCTCCACCCTTTGTCTCTTTCATTCTCACCAGTTACATCACTCTTTTTTTCCTTTCTCACCATCAGATCAAGGCGTTGTGAATGGAACAGCGTGTTCATTCTCCCCGTGTTGTTCACTTGTGTAACGAGATTAAGCCATCTCCTTTCCTGCCCGACTTAATCAGGACGACTTTGAGATTAATCTGGAAGTGTGTGTCAACTCAGCACAGCTGTTTTTTTTTCCAGACTGTGACCGTGTGTTTTGTTTTCCTCAGATCTTCACTGACGTGTCCCCATTGTCTGAAACAGAGCAACACCTTTGACCCTTTCCTCTGCATCTCACTCCCCATTCCTCTCCGCCAGACCAGGTGAGCACAGCTGTTTGCTAAATGGACTGCACTTATACAGCACTCTACTAGTCTTATCAACCACTCAAAGCACCATACAACAACCCATTCACATACACATTCATTCATACAGTACAGCACTTTTCCCTCACAAATACTGCTTGTCTACCACACACACACACACAGACAAACATTAACACATGTTACATCAGGGGCAGTTTCAGGTTCAGTGTCTTGTCCAAGGACTCTATAAAATGCAGACTAGAAAAACCACCAATCTTCTGGTTAGAGGACGACCCCCTGACCTCGGCATTGACATGTAACATCAGCACTTTATATGATGCCTGACCATTACATTTGGTAATGAACCCAAACTTAAGTTTCATAAATTTATGTTTTTAGAGCTTGATGAGCAAAGATTGATGCCACTCCCATATCCTCTTATTAAGATTACATCAAAATCCCCAAAAAGCTAGCATTGGAATAAAAAAAGTGGCTCCCTGAAGGTCGGCCCAGATGTGCAAGTATATGGGCCAGAAGTTTAGTATTGCTTCCACCTGATGATGTGACTCCATCGCTTGAATTATGAGACCTGGACACAGCACAGAGTTGCATTGAGTTTGCATTTTTCGCACAGAGGACAGACATTTGCAGTTAAAGTGAAATCAGCTGGGTATAAAAATATAAGATGAGATTAATCAGAGGACACAGAGGGGTCTGTGGACGCACAACCCAAACCATTTTTCTAATTCAAGAAAAAAAAGCCATGACAAAATCTGAAAATCACAAGAACATTTTAATGGGGCTTAAAGTAGGTCGTTGTGTTTTAATGCACATGGCTGATCATGTGATCACTCAGGTGCTGCTCCTAAAGGATACCTCTACACTGTGCTGTAGGAGTAAGACAGTAAATGTTAGTTTGAGGAAGCCCCTTTTTTATTCAGGACCTACGTGTAGTAACATGAGAATCACTCATATCTGTAGACTACATATAAAGCTACAGCCAGCAGATGGTCAGCTTCGCTTGACGAGACTGGAAACAGTGAAACAGGTACCCTGGCTCTGAGGTGACCACTCAGCATTGTGCCTGCTAAAGAAACAGCATAACATGTTTTAATGAGTGAGCTTTAGAGGTGCTGAAAGGTGATATCTTGATGCTTATACAGAGCTAGGCTAGCTGTTATCCTCTTTTAACACTCTATATGCTGAGATAAACTAACCACCTGCTGGCTCCAGTTCCAGATTTACCAAATGGAGAGTGATGGCATCATATAAGTCATGTGACTCTGCAAAAACATTAGTTACAATAAGAAAACAGGCCGGACAACACCCAGCTTTGTTCAGGCACTACCTGCAGTAGCTCCATGAGTCATTGTGGAGCTGAACCACTGTTATCAAAAAGGAAAAGCTGGTGGAAAACTCTCTCAGCATTGGGGAAACAATGTGTTATTCAACTCTGCATCATAACACCCACTCAGCTTCCATGTCAGGTCAACTCAGGTCAGCCTGTTCAGGAAATCCTGACATTTTCAAATAGGGAGACCCCATTTACATCTCTGGTCTTAAGCCAGAGCCTCTCTGACTTCAGTCATGCCATAGCCTCACACGTACATTTCTAATCCAAAGACCAATTTTCACTTGAGTACACACAACATGTTTATAGTACTGGTTGTTGGTCTTTACTGTGTTTTGTAAACTTAATCAGATACTTCTTTTCCCACAACTCCCCTCCTCTCTTGTCCTGTCTTATGGAGGTAGACTAGTGAAGGTGAATGATATTTTCACCTGTGTTCAGCTTTTTCAGGCTCCTTGAGTTTCTCTGTGTCGTACAGTGTGTCTGGTCATTTCTCCTCCTAACAGAGAATTTGTCCATAAACACCTGGATATGTGTGTATATTTTTGAGTTGTCTTCTGATCTTTTCATCTCACTCAGGGCAAGAAAACAAACAAAAAAAAAACTTTTCACAAAAATCGCAGACTACATAAACATAGACATTTGAGTGGCAGACTTATTTATGTTGAAATGTGCCCTTCCACAGCACAGCCTCTGTATGTAAAGCTCAACTCTTTAATGTGATTGACACACAGAGGTGTGTGGTACTCTTTTAAGGTTTGCCAGGGTTTTTTTCTTGCTAGTTATTTACTTCCTTTAAGTTTTTGTCTTTGAAATAGTTCATGCAAGTTCAGCCAGCGTTCCTTCTAATTTGGGAAATAGCTTTTAAGAGCTTCATTCCGACAGTGATCCAAGTCCAGAGTTTTTAGTTACCGTCCCTTTTTTTTCCACTGCGTGGCAGATAGGGTGAGGGAAAACACTTCTGAGGAGATAAACAGATGGATTGTCTTTTAAAGCACTTTTTTTTTTTTTTTAGATTTCTCTGTGTGAAGAGATGAGCTCGCTCTCAGCCAGATCATGTCTGTAAGCCACAAACACATAGTGTTTGTTACCAAACCAACATTTGCTGCGCCCGGCTTTCCAAACACTGGGCTTGTGTCTGTTGGCAGTCACATGCACTTTGCATGTTGGATGTATTTGTTTTTTTTTGTTTGTTTTTTTTACTCTATATGGCTTCTTCTGGTGAATGTAGTACAGAGCTTTTGCATTTAACTGCAGCCATTAATCAGATTCATTAGCAACATATCAGGGCTGCAGATGTCTGAAGGCTTTTCATTTTTAGAAATCATTTTTAACAAAATATTGTGTTTTAACATAATAAAATAATGGAAATGGTAAAAAATTTTTTAAATGAATACGAGAATAAAGCTTTGTTGACCAGTCCTTTCTAATCTCCACTGCAGCGGTGACTTAAAATGTCATTAACATAAATTTGGGAGACCTCCTTGAGCAGCAGCTTGATAAGTGTTGCCAATTTACAGTACTCTCTCTACTGTGCTCATTTGAAGTCTCCTGTTTCCCACCCAGCAGGAATAAACACGTCAGTTCAGTAATTTGTATGCAGCTAAAACAATACTACTTTAGCTTAACAAGGACTGGTAAAAATTATGCAGATATGTCCTGTTATGCAGAAATCCCGCTCCCAGTTAGTTATAGAACCAACTTCAAAGTACTGCTGTTAGTTTATGGATCACATAATTGCTTGGGGCTAAAATGTATTCCTGATATGCTTGAGGAACATAAACCAGAAAGTCCCTCAGATCCTTCAGAAACATAGAGCCAGTGGTGTCTGAATCAAACCACAACATAAATGTAGTGTGTGGAAACACAACATCACTTCTGGTGTTGAATTGCTGTCATGTAATTGATCCCCCGCAGACATAGACTGTGTGATACACACATTGTGGATGAACCAGGGATGTTAATGAATATGAATACATTTCTTTGCCTTTATTCTGATAGTTGCTGTGAGAGGGAGACATGAAAGTCAGGGAGAAAGAGAGAGGGATGACATGCAGCAAAGGTCAGATTTGAACCTGGGCTGCTGTGATAAGGACTAAGCCCATGTGATACACACTCCAAGTGAGGCAGCTGAGCACAGATCGAGATATATTTTAAATTGTGTGTCGACAGCTTTCTCAGTTTTTATAGACAGGTAGGACACGGGGTTGATTCATGGTCTCTGCGTCCACATGTATGTGTGGGTCCCTCTGATGTACACTGCAGACAAGTACGCTGGACTCTAGGTTGTCGTTACTGTTTATGTCCAATTCTTGGTCCAGAGAGTTTGAGTTTTCCCGTTTGTTCATTCAAATACAATAACCAAAGGGGCTCATCTTCTTGTAGTCAGCAAGTCTGCATCATTAAATGGTGTGCATTTGGGAAACATTGAAAATCTTCGTGTATACAAAATCAGTGTGGCCAGATGAGCCATTAGGTGTCTGTTCTTTTATTTATATCTTTTCTCATTAACTAAACAAACACTCAGAGCAGCCCATTTCCCCATCACAGATGAGGCATAGTACCACCTGTGAATTCCTACTATTAAAACTCCAATGTCACAGCTCATTAATACTTACTAAGCTCGAATTAAGATGACTCACTAAACTTGGAAGGCGAGCTGTTGAAGGTGATAGGGGAGCCATGTCTGGTAAAGTAAAGAGGTGAACTGGCGTAATTGTGAGATCATCTTGTTCAGTGACCAGAAAGCAGAGACTCAGTTTGTGAACAGGAAGTCAGGCTGATGGTAATGGCTTCAGGCTGTTAGTGGCCCCCAAGGGCCAACAAACTTTACTCCACCACGGTATGGCAAAAATGTGGCTCCCTTGCCCCCCACAGAACCAGCTGGGGGTTTTATGAGCAGTTTCTGTAATATGTGTGTTATGTGTTACTACTGAAATTATTGTTATTATTGATGTCTGTAGTTTTTAAAGTTACAAAGTTTTTATGTTATTTATATTTTGAAAATTCTTCCATTTAAAATAAAAGAAGTAAAAGGGATATTCCGGCCTAAGTTTAACCCATGGTCTAACGCACCGTGAGACGGAGTAGAGCACCCTCTCTCCTCCAGCCCCTTCCTACTAGGGCAGAGGCCCTAACAAGTCAATCACCAAATGCAGTAGAAAAGTAAAGAGTCCAGTGATGTTTAGTTTTGGTCACCCTAATTTTAAAATTAATATCACCTCTCAGCATCACCTCTCATTACACACTATTGATGTGTGGGCTTCGATAGCTCACTTGGTAGATCGTGCAAAACATATATATAATATATCCCTTTAAGATCTCATACATTTGTTATTGGAGTCAGAATGTATATTACATTGTGGTGATTAATGCTGATTGAGAGTCTTTTTACTAAGGACCCAAAAGACTCTGGAGTCACTGCTGACCAGAGGAAAGACTGACCATTAAGATCTTTATCTGGATCATGTGCACAGTTATCCTCACAAAGGTCACAACAGTGATTTCCATTGCTCATCTGAATTTCATCTTGAGGAATTTGTAGGTATAAAAGGATCCCTGAAGAGTATGCGTGTGTTTCTGTGCAGCTATATTCTTACTTGAGGAGAGAATACTTTTTCAACAAGATCCAAATAGAGAATCCTGATTAGTTTGTGTAATGTAGGTGTAGAGTGAATATTATAATGTGAAGACTTTTGTTTGGTGAGATTTACAGACAATCTTTTAAGCCCGCATATTCTATATTATTGGACTTATTCAGGTAAATATTAAATGTAAAATATTCTTAATGTTATTTAGTGAGCAGGTGAAGTGATATAAATATGAGTCTGAACACAAACACTTAGTGACATAAACAGTCACAGATAGCAGCTTTGAGTTACATCCTGAAGATGCACTGTACTAAACCTCCCAGGCTGCCAGTTATTTTCAGTTTGTGCAGACTGGGAGGCAGGTGTCTGTTTTAGTTGTATTTTTGTTTTTGATTTTATTTTTACCTCACAGAAGAAACATTCAGACTCTGCTTCCTTGTGTTTTTGTTTTAGCTCTCCATCTTTCTTCTCAGTTCAAATATTTAAGTTTTATTCTCCCCAAGATAAAATTGAGTGTGACAGTTTATCCACAGTCGTCAGGCCATAGGTACGTACAGATACACAGTCCCACAGGTTCCTGATAGAGGTCCTCCATGTCTCGTCAGTTTACTGTTATTCAGAGAGGCCATTATGTCCCAGCACCCTGCTCATGTCAGCGCTGACTCTGGAGAGGTCAGAGCCAAGCGCTCTCTGTTTTTAAAAATGCAATAGAGATTCCATTATTTCACACACATAAAATTCCTAATGATCTATTATTAATGTTAAAATGTATTGATTTATTCATGAAAGTCTTCTTTTGTCCCTTTCTGGCCATAGAGGAGGCTGCAGCATAAAGTGGCACAGAAATCAAAATAGGGGCCGTTCTATTTCCCACCGTCGCTGACTGTGTGTTTTATGGCAGGCCACTGTGTGTGACTCTGGTGTTCAGCACCAAAGGACAGAGGTACCTGCGGACGGGGCTGGCTGTGCCTCTGTTTGGCTCTGTGGCCTGCCTGAGGAGGATGGTGGCCGATGAGGGGAAAATATCACCGGACCAGGTAATAGATAGCAGAAATAAATACTCTGGGTTGACCCATATTGTTCTGAAAGTTGTTGTTTTTTTTAATGTAAAATCCTATTCTACTGTAACAGAGCAACACAGCTCACCTTGACTGCCACATAATAATAATACTGATAATAATGGAAACAACAAGCTTAATTTAAGGAGCTCTTTTCATTCAAGAGATGTAGCTCATTGAGGTTTGCAGTAAAAAAAGAAATGGTACAAATGAATAATAGTTGCCACCCTTGCTGGAAGCCACAGTGTTTCATTGCTCCTCTTCTCTTCTGATCTGATGAAATGAGACAACAGAAAGATAGTAGATGATGAAATATGGAGATGAAAATAAAATCAGAAACCAGTAAGATTAGTAAAATATGAGAACATTAATTAAAAGAGAGTGTGATTATAGCAGCATGTGTCATTCTGACCTTTAATGCCACTGGCTGGAATTTAGTGTCTTGACTGAACTACGTTGTTATGGATTTGAGGGTAGAGCGAATAATAGGGGGTTCAAAGTCCATTCTCACAATATTATGAGATTTATTATGGCAGTGTAATGAGGAAACTAACCTGTGTGTGTGTGTGTGTGTGTGTGTGTGTGCACGTGCGTGCGTGCGTGCGTGTGTGCATGTGTGTGTGTATTGGTCTCGGTCTCCAGGTGATCCTGACAGAGGTTTACTCCACAGGCTTTCAGCGCTCCTTCTTTGATGAGGATGATCTAACCAGCATCGCTGAGAATGATGTCATCTACGCCTTCCAGGCTCCGCCCCTCTACATCAGAGGAGGTTCGGCACGAATCTCAGGTAGCTGAATGACTGAAGATGTGAGCTTGAGTACAACAGGCACTATTTTTAGTCGCACAACATGTTGTCTTTGACTATAACTAATTTGTGATACCAAATTAGTATTTCCCCTGCTTTAATGTGCATGTACAAGCAGATCTGTGCGCAAACAAACCAATTTTATTAACTTACTTTGCTTAATGAAAACCTCGGGGAACACACCTCACCGCAGGGGCCCCTGGGGAGCACATTAAGAAGTATATATCTTCACATAGAGCTCTGTGAATTACAGACTCCCTGTGCAGATTTCTCCTGCGCTCAGATTTATGTCTCATGTCTTTCTTGTCATTTCATGTGTTTCTCAGCTCGGCATGTAAAATGTGAGCTCTGAAGCACTTCAGTGCATAGTATCCCCTTGTTTCTCGCTTTGTGCTGTCAGCAAATACGTTCTGCTCTGCTGTCCTGTCTCACAGGGCTGTGAGCCCCAGCATTGTGTTAACACTGCCTTTCTGTCTGAAAAATGTGACTTTTAGTGCTTTAATTTATGTTGTTCAATGACCGCACAAAGCACTGCCCCCTCCCACCACCACCCCTGTGAACAGTCTGGCTGGTCTGTGTGCTGGCTCAAACTAAATCCCCCTGTGTTCTCACTGACTCTGACTTGTGGGGTTGATAAAGAGTCGACATCACCACTCTACACTCTACACTTTTCTGTCCACAGCAGATTGTGCTGTCATTCACTCTGATATGTTTACCCTGCAAGAATACAGATGTTATCATCTTAAGGGGAACATTAACATCTTTAGGAAATGTACTTGTTAACTGTCAAACATAGTCACTTTAAGATTTAATACCTCTCTTCCAACCTCTTTGTACCTTGTGTGACTTTTTGAGGAAATAGAACTGAGTGAGCCTGAAGGTGAGCCCAATGCTCACCTTCAGGCTCACTCACTTCTATTTGTACTGTTTCTTAATGTGAAATATTCTTTTACAGAGGAAACTGATACATAACCAAAAGCTTCTCTTAAATTACTTAAATGGATAAATGACGAATTAACATCATTTATTTTTATCACACTCAATGAAAGGCAAGTGCAACTGCTGCACATAAATGTTTTCTGCCTCTGTTTGTGATTAATGAAAGCTATAAAATCAAAATAGCACATTAGTAAGGAGCACCATTACATTCCTGTACTGATGTATAAAATGCATCTTTTATCAAACTTATTTACTGTTTAGCACTTTAAAATATATATTTTTAATACATATATATACTTACATATACACACACACAGAAAAGAGAACAACACACAGCACCCTTCCCATTCATCCTTCCCATCCAAATCCCCACCCTCTTACTCTTACTTAAATCAATGCACTGTGATGCGGTCTCAGACATTATATCTCATGAATTCTCAGCAGACAAAAGCAGCATCAAAAAGGATGGCATATAGTTATTCTCTTAAATGGGTTTTCAGTCTTGAATCACACCAGGATCAAATAACACTTTTCTTGTTGACAACCAAAAGTTGCTTGTGCCTCCTCTAGGCCTGTCTCAAACCAGTTATCTGTAAATGCTTAAAGGTATATTATGTAACGTTTCCATGTTCCATGATTTTAACCAAAGTAATTATTAATTAATCAAGGTCCTTCTTTATTTGTAGCATCATACTCAAACTCTACTCAAAAAATACAGATTTTTTTTTATGTGAACCTGCTTCATTCAGCGTTTTTACTAATGATGATCATGGGGTGCGTTTGTTAAGAAGAGGAAACGTCTGTCTTCTCTGTGCCTGAGGGAATCCTAACTCGAAGACGCTGACAGCAATAGTGGTGAATTCGACAACTCCCATGATCTCGTGCTACTTCATGACATCACCACTCGATCCTCTCGACATCGTACATTTAAATTAGACGGAAAGTCTCGGGGATCAGATATGAGCTAACACATCAAACTCTAACCAGGGCTAGCCTCTCACTAAAGCTGCGAAAGAATAACAATCTAAACTTTTTTGTAGTAAGTTATCAGTGTGGATTATGTCTTTGGCACTGAATTAAGCCACATGAGTCTCTGTGAGAGCAGCCAAGACATCTTGTGGGTAATTTAGGCTCAAAAATTTGTAGCAAAATCCGAAGGTAACTCTGTTTTATTATGTTTCACTCTGCGCATTTCTCTCCTTGTTAGTTGTACCACATTTCAAAGATTAAATTTCACTGGCATCCATTCAGTGAATTTCAAGGTAATAGTTACCCTCAGTCCTAACATTGATTTAAAGCGTCCTGATGTGCAAGGCTGTTACACACAGCCTGAGGTGCTGTTCATTGTCTGCCATGAATGAAAAAGTTACGTGGTGTTGGATTATGCCAAAAACAAACTGATGCTAATGTGACCTTCAAACCTCCTCACTCTAGTCTTAAAATTAATCTCTTACATCACTGTGTTGGCTCCACATACTTCGCCTCTCCTCTATACTTCAAGTCATTATTTCATTCTCTTCATGCCACTAGTGTATATTAAGATCATATGGATCTCAGAGATAATGACTAGCCAATATTGCTCTGACCTTTGACCTTTGTACTTTCATGCATGTACAGTAAATATAAAGTTACAGCCAGTAGCTGCTTAGTTTATCTTAGCTTAGCTTAGTTTATCTTAGTTTATCTTATCTTAGATTATCTTAGTTTAGCTTAGTTTAGCTTAGCTTAACTAGAAATGAGGAAACGGCTGACTTGGCTGTGTTTCCGGTCTTTGTGTAATTTACAACTGTGTTGATCTTGTCATCAAACTCTTTACTAGTGAAAAAGAATATTTCAAATGTAAAACTATTCTTTTTAAGAATCAGCAACTTGTCAGCTCTTCACTCATCATGGAGCTGCAGACACATTTTAATTGTTACTCTGACACCATTCAAGTCGTCTTGGTGAATTAAGAACGGTGGAAACATGATTAAGTGCCTCTGTCAGTGTTTGGATTGAAGCGTTTTCATGAGCTTACCATCAGACAGTCAAGTAATTGAGGTTTGATAATTAATAATTAATACTGTATAAAATCTCAGAGTCATCTAAGAGATCTTCTCTGCTTAGAATTTGATGGTGCAGTGACAGAAATTAATAAGCATTATATCGCTGTATGGAGTGTCTGTGCCAATTATGAGATTTGGGGAATATGGGATCACCTGCCAAAGAATATTTGGAAACAGACAATTGGCTTTTATAAAGATCCATTTCACATCTTTTATCTGTGTTACAAATAGAGAACAGTTTCTTCCTCCTGTTCATTTATCACCCACTTTTCAGTAAAATTAGATCATATCTGACGGTAGTGTGGGTTTTGTTTATAATCTTGTGGAGTATTTATTGTTAAATTTCGTAAACAGCATAAAGGGCAGACATTGTCATGTCATTAAGTAATGTGAGCGTAACCCTTGCTTTGCAGATTCCCCCCATGAGGAGGTTTTTACCCATTGATGATGCAGTGGATACTATCTCTAAATAATCTGTGGCTTGCAATGAAATTCTCTACATTCATGTTGTGGTGTTTTTCTAAATTGTGCAAACCTGACAACAATTGTTTATAGACTGCCATGAAATTTATAGCTTCAGCAAGAAATGTATAAACCTTGTTTATCCCTTAAAACAGCTATTTATATGTTTTGCTGTTGCTGCGTAACCACCAACCACGCTATTCACAGCTGTTTACCGACCAATCTAGATGAAATAATGCAAGTTCAGTATCAAACGTCATTATTTAACTCACCATGGGGTGTCTCTAGCTTCCCTGCTTCTATTCAAGTTACCAGCCCATCTCACCGTCACTTTGACTCACTGCAGCCTTCAAATACCTTCAAGATGTTGTGCTGTTCAGATGGTACTGTATGTACTTCTTGTCTTGTCAGCATTGAGAGTTGCTGAAGCTCTTGTCAGGTGACAGTAGCTACAACCTGCTCCACATTCAGCAGCAGACAAAACTTACTTAGACTAAGTTTAGATGTGGCACTACCATCAGGTTGCAATTTCAGTTTGTCGAATACTTTTATGACCAAACACCTGCAAAATTCATGACATTCTGGTCAGCCTCAGCTATACTATGTGTTTAGTGCTGAGTAGCAGATGTTCGCATGCTGACATGCTAAAGTAAGATGGCAAACATACCCAATGGGAAGGTATCAGCGTGTTAGCATCGTTACTATGAGCATGTTAGAAGAAGGCTTACATTAGCAGCTAGTTCACTCAGCAGAGCTTCCAGAATGGCTCCAGACTGTATTTGGCTAACAACTTCAATCAAATCAAATATTTGGTTTAATTATAAGTTTATGAGTATTTATGTATCTTCATCTGCTTATCCCATGCTGCCAGTTTCAGTTTGAATGAAACTTCTCACTAACATAAATACAGCCAACCCACAAGGCTGTGTTGTTCTGTACAAACATTAAAATTTGACAGAGAAATAATTTGGGAGAGAAGATTAAACATGAAAGCGATAAGTTTATCAAGTCACCATCAGAACTAGCACATGCCGAACTTTGACATGAAGTTTAACTTTATATCTCACAGCTAGAGGTAAATTACTTTGACATCATGTGGCTAATTATTTATATTTATGTAATATTTAAAAGTAAATATGTATTAGGAAATGAAAATGAGCTTATGTCAAAAAACATTAGTAGATTGAGACCTTGACTATGACTGAGCGGTCGACTAATCGGATTCGGGGGTGTACTGTTGCTGTGGGTAGAGTAGATCCCTTAAGAAGCAGTGGTGTTTAATTATGGGCTTTCACATAGTCTGGCTGTGTTTAGTCTGGCTCATCCTGTGTGTGTTTGACAATGAAAGAAGCCTGAGAGTGCAGAGGAATGATGACTTCACAGGCTTCCTGCGGTTTCTTAGAATTAGTTGGAGGCTTTTTGGTAATAAGAGATTATGGTCAACAGGTATCTTGGCAAAACAAACTCTCAGTGTGCTGTGCTGTGCTGTGCTGTGCTGTGCTGTGCTGTGCTGTGCTCGTGCTGTGCCGTGCCGTACCATGCCGTGCCGTGCTGTGCTGTGCTGTGTTGTGCTGTGCTGTGCTATGCAAGTGTCTGTGTATGGTACATGTTTTCAAATGGCCACAATGTAAGTGGATTGTTCACTATAGCGATGGGAAGTTTTCCACAGGGTTTAAAATCTACCAGATTTTTATCTGTGAACCTTATGAACTGTAAGTGAGATAAACATTTTAATGTTTTTTTATGATAGGTACTTCAAGGAATATGAATAATAACAAATAAACAGACAGTTGGACATCTCCACAGCTTTACTATCCTGCTGATTAATGATGCTGCTAAATCTGAATTCATTTTACTGTAGTGCACCTACTGAAAAAAGAACTGACCTGTTAAATTATGGATAATTTATGTGGTAACTAGGTACAGCATGTCAGTATTGACAAACCTTTAGTATTTAGATTCCTGCTACACTGCATCTGACTAATGTGGTCAGGTTTATGCAGATAAACATCACAGATCCACAGAAATAACATAGACTTACAGGCTGTATTATTATTGTGAGTCTCCCTCTGGCTACATTAAGTGTGAAGTACTGGTTGTGAGATAAAGCACCTACATGTAACTGTGCATGGTTTCTGAAGCAGTCCTCCTTGTGGACTCATACTTGTTTGGAGGAGTGGGAAAAATTAGAGATTTGAGAAAGATTTCTCCAGGAAATTGGAAAAAAATGTATTTTCGGCAAGGTTACAAAACTAAGGAAAACTCTATCATTCATAGTTATGTGTTTTGCCTTGTGTGGGGGCGTGCCAAGCAGGGAGTGTCCATCCTGCAGGTGGGCAGCACCAAAGGATGTACTGACGTCAATAGTAACGTCTGTAACCCCAAGGAGGCTTTTCATATAAAGGAGAAAGTTGGGTTTTGCCCTGCCAGAGTTCCTCTCTTTGGAGTTTGTAAACTTTGAGTCTTGTGACTATTGACCAAAAAGTTACGGGGAAACTCAGAAAAGATTAAATGTTTTTTCAGACAGTTCTTCCAGATTTTCAGAGTTCTTCCTAGAGTGAATACTGTCATGCGGAGCCTTTATAGAACGTCCAGTGACTTGATACCAGCATCTCTCTTTTTGTTCATGTTTGTTTACAGTGAGACATCAATGGAACATGTAGTTTTCATGGTAGTTGTTGTTGACACTTGGCTCTGATTGGTCAGTTTTAATAAAATAACAACATCAGGTGTACCAAAGAAGAAAAAATAATGTCTTTTAAGAACATTGAAGCATGTAGATTTATTTTAGATGGTGCCAAGAATAAAATAATGAACACTAAAAATGGCCTTAGTAGGTCCTCTCTAACACAAGCACACATACACACCTCATACCTCCACTGTTAGTCATCTTATAAAAAAGTAAAAAAACAAAAATGTGATCAATGACAAGAGCTTTGGAAAAAAATATCTAGCAACAGTGCACTTTATGACAGCTACCATACAAAAACTTTGATTTAATGGGCGATGAGCGGTAGCTCACCAGCCCAGTGTCCCAGTGTAAATCTTAGTGGGACAGGCCAGGAGATGACCTCTGCATTTTACTGCTGGTCAATGAACATGTTTCACTGAGCATTTCAAAGGAGATTTTTCCCCATTAATCATTCCCACCACTGCCAGAGGTCTCTTCTCATGTAAATTAAAGCAAATGATTTAAGCAAGTTATATCTCTTGCTTGATTAACACAACATTTATAAATGAAAAGCTGTGCATACTTATCATTTCTCTCATTCCCAGGGTCAAGACACTGCAATCAGAGGTTTAATGTTAAAGCTCTGGTGGCGTATATGTAGATTTTGATTAGTTTTAAATAGGTCTTTCCCCTCATACATGGTAAATCTTTATGACCTCACACCCAGATTATTTCTGTAAGAGGGGGGATGTGCTAACAGCGGCCTTGCTGCTTTGTAACGATGCTCAGCTGTGGCATTTGCTATGTCAGTGATGATGAATCATGTGTCGGGTGTAAACAACAGTGTTTAATGAAAAGCTCGGAGACAGCACAGCCACCGTGGTCAATCAATACCTTCTTCTCTGTGTTTGAGGGTCTAATTTACCATGTGATTTATCACCATGAATTTATGAGATGCCAACCGTGTGCTAAGCCCAGCAGTTGTCAGCTGTGCAGCAAGAACGCGTCGCTGCTGACGTCACGATACACTAGAATCTTATAATCTCGGCTTTTTGCACTCAGTCAGTCACAGTCCTTGCTGTTGGAGAGACGCGAGAAGAACGGGAGAGGAGAGGAGGGATGCTTGGCACCCCACCAGGACAGGATGTGGAGCAGAAGCTGCATCAGATAATACCTCCTGCTGAGAGTGCAGGCAGCCATTGGTCCATCTGTTCTCCCCTCTGAATCACTGTTCCCCAAATAGAAAGCTGCTGTCTCGCCACTTTATATATCTCAAATCTCCTCCTCTCTCCTTGTTAGAGGTGTTAAGTTTAATGATCACATTTTCTGTTCTTGAAATCAGTTCATCTTTCCTCTTGAAGGAGAAAATGAGGAATGTCATGCTGTAATCTAGCCAAAAAAGTGAAATTTTCATTAGCCAGATGCTGCAATCTTACCTACAGCAAAAGAAAATGGTATTCCTTGTTCCTTTCACTCCTAATCTTTTGTCTTTCGTTTCATTTGCTGTCAGCCCCCTCAGACTTTCTCTTGTCTTCTGCCTCTTCTTCCAGGGTACCATCACAGTCTGCCATCGTCTCCATACTCCACTGGTCCTGAGGGTCAGAGGTTGCCTTCATCTGGGACGTTGTCATCAGAGTTCCTTAACCAGGGCGTCCCAGTCAAGATTCTGCTGTTGGTGTGCAATGCTGCAGGAGCGGGCCAACAGGCTGTTAGGTAAATCTACTAAATGACCCTTTGCAAAACCCTGGCCTCCAACAGACATGGTCAAATCATACCCTATCACCCATAACTACACAGTTACATAACTACAGTCTGTCAAGCTTCCCCCACATTACAATGAAAATGAAAATGTGTCTTAAAAGAATTTATTGTCTTAAAAGAAGCTATTTTTAGACGGCCCCACATATAGGCAGTGTCAGCATTAACAGCGGTCATAAGGAAAGGTTCAGATTTCAGTATTAACCCCTTGAAGCCTGAATTATCAAATCATTGACAGAACATTTTAATTCTTTGAAAATGGAGTCTTCATAGGACCTTCTGACAAACAATGTGAATATTTAAAATTTTCATTCGTATCATAATTGATATATCCAGCATTTTTCAAATGTATTGCTCATAATTTATGTTTTAAAATTTAATGTTTTATTAGACGTAAGATTTTTTATAGAGGGCCCAAAAACTGTATAATATCAAATATGATCCACTAGGCGTTAAAGGGTTAAACTTAATTCATTTATTCAACCAGAGGTGGAAACCACCACCATGTTAACTCTTCTTTCAATCATATTTTTTGTTATACTTAAATTAAAATGCTCACAAGACAGCTCCAGCCCTTTTTGTCACTTTCCAGTAGCGACTCAATGTAGCCTCCAGTCTGCCCTGAAGACACAGCACTGCTCAGAGGACATGTTATTATGATGATCGCAACGATGGCTGAAGATCTTTGGCAAGAATTCACAGTCAGTGGACAAGAAAACTTGCAAATAGCTCTTTTTAAAGGGGAACTATGCAAGTCTGGTTGCTTTTCCTCTGTTTTGCTAACCCTCCTCCCAGCCATGTGCATTTGGTTTCTATGAAGCCAGCGAGAAAGTAATCTAAGGAGCGGTGGATAACGTTCTTTATCATATACGCATTACGATGTGTATATTTGTGTAGTCTTATCCATCATAAACAAGAGATTACGGGTTATGGGCCGCATTTGTGTCACAGTGCCACCAAGATGAGAGCTGGGACACCTGGTCAGAGGCTCTGATCTTGCAAGGTTGATTTTCAGCCAAGAGACGCTACATGGAAGGCAGAGAGCCTCCATTCTCCCTGTAACAAGTTACAAGTCATTTATTTAACCATCACAATTACTCCAAAGCTGTTTAACTAAAAATGTAGCATAGTCAAGATAAAAATCCCCTATAGTTGCTCTTTAACATAAGTTAACTTGTTACAGGGAGAATGGAGGCTCTCTTCCTTCCATGTAGTGTCTCTTGGCTGAAAATCAAATCTTGCAAGATCATAGCCTCTGACCAGGTGACCCAGCTCTC